>AXCO02011200.1:0-10573 GCA_000473525.2 Anopheles melas
TCGGTCAAGGCCTAGTGCAGTGAGCTTGGCTTTCAGTGACTTATTGTTACCATAGCAGGATAGTTAGTCCTACGTATGGGGGCACGGGCTATTCGGGGCTTGAACCCACGACGGGCATGTTGTTAAGTCGTACGAGTTGACGACTGTACCACCACACCGACCGCATCCATTAGAACAACGAAAAAAAAAATCCAGTTTTACTAAACTGTCGAATGTTTTAAGTTCAGTAAATCTCGTCTATTAAGCAGCAATAACAATGATGTTTGGATTAGCCGAGCAAAAGATTTGCCCCGACCATCGTTTTGGTTCATAGACGTGAAATATGACACAATCTTCATTTTATTTCTCATCGTTAAGTTTTACTGTGTCCTTTCTCACCGAGTCTGCACTTTAGTGCTTAAAAACTTTGGCAAAAATGTCTCAATGTATTTGGTAGTGCAAATGTGCTCAAGAGAACGAGGGATCATATTGTTCGGAAAAGTCCAATTCCTGTGTGATCAACATCAAAAAAACTGCCCTCTTTACCAATCCTAGAAACGGATGAACATACGAACGAACTTAGGAAAACATCATTAAAAGGCATTGTTTTTGATTAACTTAAAGCGCAGCGTTTTCACCTTTAATTTTGAATCTTAATATTCTTCCGAACGGTGGTCGTCTTTGTTATGCCTACCGGGATGCCATGCTGAAAAGAAATGCTTTGCTCTCGAGGCTATTGGAGAGCAATATAAGCTAGCGACCAGATTCCGCAGAAGCAACCCTATAGGCAAATTGAGCTAGCAAAAATTAAATTACACGCAAAAGCAGCGTCGTCAGTACAGCGAGGTGTACGAAGTGGACGAAGCAAAAGATCGTACACAAAGAGTGCTAAGAAACAGCAAAAAAAAAAGGAAAAAAGGCGCAGCATTCAGCTACGCGGAAAGTACGCCTGGAGACGATAACAATGAAACCTTGGTGCGCTTATCTTTAATTTGTACGAGCTTCTTCGGTTCAGTGATTATTGTGTGTTGGTGACTGTGTGGGAAAACGCAGCGAAGGAAATCGATCGACCTGTGTTTTTTCTTTCTCAGCGTTCTCTGCGTGAAGCCAAACTGTCTTATTCAACGGGTGGGAGGTGTACTTGGTCCATTTTTTCTTACCCTAACCTCAATGTACGTTTGTTTTTTCCTCCAATGGTTTGTGCACAGATATTCTAACAGCAACTCACAACACCGAACAAGCAAAAAACATTGTTAGATAAGTGTAAAAGTGGCGATAAAAAGAGACAGAGAGAAGCAAAACACACTCCCGATACGCGAAATTGGCTTTTGGGAGGCAAACGCTCGGAAGTGTCATTGTGTGGAGACGAGGTCGAACTTTGGAAGGGCGCCCACAAATCGCCCCAAGCGTGGAAAAAAGTGTGTTCCAGTAGTTGGGTTAGTGCGTGTGAAGTTGTGTGTATAAGTACGCGTGTCCGTGAGTTTGTTAAATTTATGGACAACTTGCTCTGAATTGCTCAATGAGTTGTGCTACGCCTGATAATGGTGCCGAGCGTATCGATTAGGTGGCACCGGTGATGGTGTACATCCTGATTGGAGAACGGCACAGCAACACCGCAGCGGATACGGACATCCCGAACGTTACTTTGCAGGCGTACGGCAAACGAGTCACGCTACTAAAATAGTAATCCACTATCCTACACACACATCGTGTGAATGTGGCAACGGAAGGCCACGCCACGCACGCCACCAGCCGAACAGTAGCCGAAGACGACGTAAAGCGCGTGTGTTGCCCGGAATTGCTGCACTGTACGGTTCAAAATATACTCGAGACAATCATCGCCACCGCCAACGCTGAGGTTACAATGTTCTGGTAGCCAAGAAAATTTCGCCGTGGATCCTTATTGCGGCGGTGGAATCAACAGTGGTGGCCAATGGCCGATACCGAACTGCGGCGGACCGATGTGTCATCATGGCCCCGGACCAGGGCTACCGCCGGGAGCGGGCGCGGGACCAGTGACGGTGGGCCAGGGCGTGGTCGGACCGGGCGGGGCGGGACCCGGCATGGGCACGCTGGTGCACGGACCCTCGCAGCTGTCCCTGCACGGTCCACCACTGCCACCGCCACCGCTCTGTAATCCATGCAGCAATACGAACAGTTTTAACTCAGTGCCATTACCGGGACCGTCCCGCTGGGGTCCCCGTACATCCTGCCCTGTACATAGCCCTTTCAGAATACGAGTGCCAAACGGTTCCATCTGCTCCGGACATCAGGTAATGCCTACGCCCTTGTTGTAGCTTGTAGACCTTGGTGTGTACTTTTCCAGTGTGTATTGTGGAGCTGCTACTGCTCTAAACGTTTGAAGCGCAAGAAAGGGACGAATTCCTCTAGATCAAATGATTGTTTGTTCCGGCGGAAATAATCGACAAAGCGATGGTGTAGTGCTCGACTGTGAAGGACAGGAGAGCAATCAATTGAACACTAGAACGGGATTCAATGCTGCCCAGGACGTGTATCGCCGAAACCTTGGACAATGGTTAGCAGATGCCGTCTCTAATTACGTCAGATGAATTTCAATGAATTTCTCAGAATGTGTAACCCCGGCCAAGGTGCCAGCATGCCTCGGAAATGAAGACAATGTTCAAGGAATATTGAACTTGGAATGTATCTTTTCTAGAAATTGACCGATTTTGGCAAATGCTACTATTGGTAGCCACATTAAAAGCCCGAATGGGTAGAAGAATTTACAATGCAAATAGTACAAATTCTTTGCCCTAAAAAGGGGCCAAATACATTCACCAGCATTAGATGTTTACTGTGGAAGTGGGTGAAAGTTTGTTTAGGGTGGCGAATATCAAGAGATACCTTCCATTCCACCCTTGGTGTTCCAGCCCGAAGCTGATCTAATCAAAGCTTCTTCCTGCATTTCTTGAAGGAGCACCAATCGGGAAGTGACCATTTCATGAAACTTTCTACAGAACCCATACTCCAAAAGTCTTTAAGATGGAGTGAATTAAAATTCATTAGCTTGAGCAGTTTGAGGCTGTTCCGGGACTAGAAAAGGCCCATGTAAGTGTAGTTGCTAGTGGGCGGAAACTTTCCACAACTTTGCCATCAATCCATATTCCAGGCTCCTGGTTTACCGATGGTTTTGGTCCTTGCCGTACTGTAGGCAAATTTTGTGCGGCCAGAATCTTAAGTGGATCGAACTATCACCGTATTCTGGGATAAGTTAGCGTCCCTGGCAAGAAGTTTAATGGAGACTGGTATAGAATTAAGATGATCGATCATTTGCTTATGTGCGTCCTCTTCACGTTAGGCTCAAAGTTTAAGTGGCAAACTAGTTTGACTATTAAAGTAGCTTGAGTTCTGGTAAAGTCTAAAGAATTACCTTTTTATTAGTATTTGCTTCATTGGTTAAAGCAGCGAATCCCCGCATCAATTAGGCGTAATTAAATGATTAAGGAAGGATCGAGGAATCTAATGTTGATTGGCCGTACTCAATCGGTAGCGTTAGCATTAAATTTGAGGTTAAAATAGGAACATTCTACATATTTTATTGACCACAACGATACTTACCTATTTTAGACACATCGTACTCAATCGGTAGCGTTAGCATTAAATTTGAGGTTAAAATAGGAACATTCTACATATTTTATTGACCACAACGATACTTACCTATTTTAGACACATCGTCAATCATAAAAACGTTAAAAAATGTTTAAATTCACTACGCTACGCCTAATACTACTATCTGTGTTGAAAACGATCCGTATTCGTAGTCTTATGTTGGGTCTGATTGTAATTAATTGCGTTTAATTATTCATTGATCCGATTTCGTACGGATGTACGTGATTCCGGTTGTGTGTTCAGTACAACATTGAGTATGGTTGTTTAACCATATTTGATTGAATAGTGTTAAATTCTTGAAAAACAGGCTTTCTATGGATTTTAAAATTTATTTTATAAATACAAAAGCGAGTTCACAGCTACTAACACTTCGGGGTAGATTATTGACACAAACCATTCAGAATAAATTTTGAAAACGAATGGTGGATAGATGGTGAATAACGCTACCCTTTTAAAACACATATGTTTACTCTTTTCAGAACTTTTTACTTGTTGGACAAATGAGTCTATCGTGAAAACTGTACCCTAGATATCGAGTCGCAAGCAAGTTAACATTATTTTGGGGATTTCGTGGAAGGTCCACCCACTGCATAAATCATGCTACCTTAGTGGCTGAATTATTGAATGCTGTCGCTGCTGCTACTGCTGCTCTGCTTTCATTTAAACTTTACCGCTTGTCCGGGTTAGCCGGTTTTGTCAGACGTCAATAGCCTCTGTTGTCAGAATCTTTCCTTCAACATTTTGCAGAACTCTTCAACGTTCCAGATCCAGATGTTCCGTTTCCAGTATTACTCCTAGTCAAGCGTCTCGCATGTCTCATGTCCCTTAGTATAGCTACCTTTTTGCCAACAACAAGAGTGTAGCAGACAAAAAAGGTGAGAAATTAGTGCGGATTTCGAAGGGGCGACGTGCCCGTACGGTACGGAACTAATAGAGAACCAGCATCCATCCCAAGGTATCGAGCGTACGAATTTGTAAAGCCAATATCATTTATCCTAGCAAATCAAGGAATGGCCTTCCGTTGATCTAATTGAGTGAGATGTTAAACGGAAGATTTAATGAACGGACGGTTTTGGTGGCTATGGTAATGCAGCCGGGTGTGGTTGGTGATCATTAATTATTTCATCTGATCCGAAGATTTGCCACCGCCTGCTATTAAAATCGACAAGAAGCATCAGTGCAATTCGAGAGCATTTAGCACAATCCATTCAATGGCATTGAAATCCATTCAAAAGAAGACGGGTTGAACTGTTATTTTAATTGATTTGTGAGTTGAAGAGGTTTCAACTTGAATTAAATTCGAATCACTGTGGATATGGTTGATGTCTCTTTGGAAAGAAAAGTGCATCACATAATTGCTATTGAAACCGCTGATGGAAAGTAGAAAAATGGCTTCATATTTTCAATCCAATAGTACGAAAGTGATGATAGACTGCTGCCGCAACCTTCAACATACCATATACTATATACAGGCTTTTTGTTAAAATTGAAACTAAATAATTCTGTAATGAGGGTTTCAGTTTAAAGGAAATTTGAATGGCAATGAATTTCAGAATTGTATGTTGCTTATGTTTGATCAAATGTTTACCTCGCATAAATTTTAACGCTTCTCAGCTTTGCTTTGGCTAGTGGCACACAATTACCATTAGTCAATTATGCACAAAGGATTGGCATTAATCCTCAACAACAGACGAAACCGCTCACTTGCTTAGAGGCGGATCGTATTGTAGCTGCCCATGGGTTGAAAAGTCATCATAACCCTTGTGGCAACAATGGAATGCGTTGCAAAAACCTGTCAACAATCGAAGCATATAATTTGCGATTGTATCACAACATAAAAAATCATATCATTCATGTATTTGTGTGCTATTAGTAGTAAAGTGCATTTGGCTGTGAAAATAAGGTAATTCCAGCATAGTAGCTGAGTGCATTCCATTTTGAATGGGTCATTACAACATTGCATTGGAACATTTTTTTATTTAAAGTCGTACATATATTTCAAAGTAAAGTTTCACATTTTATGGGTTTACTGATATAAGAGCTAGGTTTGTACAGCAAAATCTAACAATCCTGGTTGTATAACCCATTTAATTTCCACAGAATGGATGTAGGTGTATATCTAAATATGAATACGTGTTTCAGTGCAGAGTTGCAAGGACTTTGACAGCTAACTAAGCCCAAGAAGCCTTTCAAATATTCTCATTTCAATACTAATAGCATTCTTCTCTGATTCTGATTGATCGGACAAATTCCAAAATTGGACATCTTGTTACAATCCGTTTCTAACAGCGCGGTGAGGACATTTACCAAAAGTTTTCTCCTCAAAGTCACTGCACTGCCGCAATTGCCGTTTATTAGCATTCCCCCACGAAGATTCTACTGCATACCATCCCAGATTTCAATCGATAAAGTAATGAGTTTTTTTTACTCGATTCTTCCTCATCCGGTGTAACTTTCTTCCCCAAGGACATACAGCTACATTTCGGTACCGATATTAGCTTACCAGTCCGTCTGAGAGGGATTTGGAGAGCCGTAGCCGAATCGATGGAAAACTTTTCCAATTTACTCCGTTCGCGTTCCCAGACCAGTTAGCAGGCGAGCGTAAGTGTTGAATGGACATTTTGTTAAGTTTTTTTTCCAGCTTTAGCTGAACTTCCTAACTCCCGAGCTTCGATTCTGCTCAAAGGGACCGTCGTTGAATGGGCTGGAAGTTTGTGAATGTTACCAACAGATTTATCATGGCGTCGACAGGCGCCGGCTGTCCACGGGCTAACGGTCGATTTGCTTTATCGCGTCCCGTTCTGTTTACCCGTTTCTGAAATGCTCCGAGACAACCTTCTGTCGGGTGGCATCAGTGTCGGTCGATGTCGTTGAATGTTTCATTTTTTCCACATTCGTTTCCATTTAATAGCAATGTAAAACAAATCTAAACTATCACTCAACTTCTATTCTATCCGGTCATTTCAGTATGTTTTTACGTCAGAAGCATTGAACGAAACATTATGGCAAGTTTAAAAAGTCTCGATTTCACCCGCGAGGCAATTTAAATCCATTTTCAACATTTTGATTTTTTTAAACCCAGTATGTTTGTCCTCGTTGGACAAACTTTCAACACCAAAATATCATCATCGTAAATAGAAGGCAATGCAGATGAGCTGGTAGAGTTGGGCTTCAGACTGACCCTTACCAGTTCACCAGACGAGGCGTGCCGTGACTTCTGGAAGCTTCGGTGACAGCTGGGAGCGATTGGCCGTAAATCTTCTTTCGATGGGAATAAATTTGACCAGTTTGATTTATGATACTGGTGAAGTAAAAACCAACAGCTACTCATAATGCGGCAGGGAAAGATAGTGTGATCCGGTTTAGCTCGGGTGCGGCAATAAGCACACCATAATCGCATGTGCACGATAACGAGGGCAGAAGGTTGTTGTGTCGAGCGAAAAAGGATTCGACCGATCTGTACCAAGTGCTGTAGATGACAGCACGTTTTGCATTATATTCTCACTGGATGTAGGAGGAGGTCAAGAATTGCTCTCGGGATTTTTTCGTTTACTCTTTTTCTTTAACCCCCAGATCGGAATGATTAAATTTTGATGATCTAAAGGCAATCGATGCATTTGTGTTCGTCTACTGCTTGCAAAAAAGCTAACACTCCGTTTCGGTTCCTGTGTGCAATGAATGAGAAAGCAATTTAGAGTCTACGGCTGACGTTGAGGGTGAACAATGAACGAAGTTTAAATGGCACTCGTACAGGTCATAAATATTGTTACCGTTTGCAAAGTTGGGCACTTAACACTTTTCATTGAATTGCGTTTGGTTCGGCACTGCCAAAGTGTAGCTTTCAAACTTTTTTAATAGTACACACGTGCAAATGACCGCCTTCCCGAACTATGTGATCGCCGCTGCAAAAATAGGGCAAACTTATGTTAAACCCGTAAAATATGAACGCTTCGACGAGTGGAATACAAATAGATGCAGGTATTGTTCCTAGGACCCGATCCAGAATTCGATTGTACGTGTAATATGCACTTGAGCGTCTAGTCGTGCACTCAGTGGAAGTGAAAATGATATGAAAACCTTGTCAGCAACCTTTGCAATCGAATGCGTATGTGTCCATGAACCAACGCTTCGTACTGCTAGTGCTTCGGTATTCTGTAGCGTGCCTTCGCTTATGGAACGACCTGTTGATAAGACGATAACTTGCAACGGTTAACGAAGTGATTGTTGTTGATGTTTATGCTGCTGGTCTGTAGCAGGGGAGTATGGTATGGCAGAGAGCTCATTCACTTGGGTAGTTCCTTTCTTTCGCTGCAAACGGTGCTGGATTTCATGGGCGTACTTGCTGGACGCCTATTTTTGTGAATCGTCTACCTCGGGCGAATGGCGAATGTAAACACGGGATCGGTCCCGGAAGCGTTCGCTAGTTGTAATAGTTGATCGCTCCGGGCTGTACCAGGCTGCCGAGAGTGCCAATTAAAGATGATAATAGGGAAGCAGAATTTACGGCGGAATGACCCGCACTAATGATGGTAGCCGTGCTGTAGCTAACTTGTTGTATCTCGGCGTCAATCGTTCGGTGGTTACGGGCAACTGGCGTGGATGCTTCTTAGCCGCAGTTGCTGCTGCTCGTTGGAGTTTGTCCTAATATTGGGTCATTTCGCCTGATACCTATTGCGCAAAGTATCAGGAAACAAGGGGAACACAAATGCCTGCTGCACGCTATCAAGCATTCTACGTGCACCAAACGACCGCTTGTAAGGGTAGGTCATTGTTGTAACCGCTGTATGCGATGGTTGGAACAGCTTTTTCGCATCAATATTGATATCGTACTAAAGTACTATTGCATCATGACGTTTCTGAGGGTTGGCCAGTGAAGGAATGGTGTTTAGTTGTTTTATGGTTACTGATTTCATACAAGCATCGTGGACAATATCACTAGTTCCGGAAGGCACGGTATTATTGGCATAGCTGTGGCTAATTGTAGTCGATTATTTAAGGTACAAAACATCGACGTAGCTAATAAAATGATGCGGTTGATTCGGGAATTTTCCAATTATTTCCGTTCGTGTATGCGAGTAGGTCATTAGGTTTCTGTGTAATTTTTAATTAACCTGAGACATATCATCAACTGTGGAGCACCCGAGGACATAAGCAGAGCAGAGACAAGGTTTGATCGGAATGATGATAGAAATTATTCTGACCCTACAATCGCTTCTTGGAAAACATGTGTTGCGTTAGGAATGAGAATGGATTGTAAGGATGACATGCTAGTGTTACGTTTTGAAGAAGTTAGATGATGCATACAGTTTAATCAACTTATTTATAAGGTTTTTTTTATAGATTGAGTATTGGTATTAATTTGAAGACACGAAAAATATAATACTGCATATTATAATATACTACATATTACTTCATGCGAAATATACTACATATTACTTCATGCGAAACTCTCCCAGTCATTCGCTTTTAATTTATACCATTGCGTCATATGGCCTGTGCTTTGCTATTTCTGTCAAGAACGAGTTATGCAACGCTTTGCCAATAAACATAGTGTTGTGTGACGTACTCTAGTAACATTATCGTACATAATTGGCAGCTTGTACGGTTTGATCGTTGCGTCGTGTATCAACCATGCTTGGCACTGCGCTTTTCGTGATTTAGCTGGCAGTGCTGCGGCAGCCAAAACGGCTCAATCGCTTTCGTTCTTCCATTGCGAGATACAATTAGCTTTGGAATGTCATCATGTTCTCGGGGAGGGTGGAATTCCGTCCACGTCGTTTGGTAGAGAGTACGTCAGCCAACTGCTTATTTCGCCCGGTAGCTGAGGGAAAATATTATTTCATTTCTCGAAATGCTTTTCTCATTACTGAACGCGCTTCGACAGCAGAATCCTAAAATGGTGCTCGGCTAGCGCCAGTGAATAGCAAACTGTGTAACTTCATTACTAATATAGTCAGCATAATTTGCCCGTGCCGGAAATGCCATCAAAGTAAGTCGGATGGAAACATTCCTCTTCCACTTCACGTTCCCACACTTTTTCTTTGGTCTTTTCTCATGTTTGGTATCTACGCTTTCAACGGATCAAGATCCGTACGCAAAGCATTTTTTAACTTTTCTCAAACTATGAATGAGTGTACGTTAAAAACATGTGACGATTGTACCAAAATGTCGTGGTACATACTATACTTAAACTATACGTAAACGTCATGCGTTTGTGCTTTTTTTATGAAAACGAAAAATCAACACAAAATGAAATATATTAGTACAGAGACAAATATTATAAAAAAGGCTTTTAGGAAAAACAACGCAGATTTTATTAAAAGCTTTCTGTTAGCGGTAGTTTTGCAAACGATGTGTTGGAAAGCTTTGTTCATTATGCCTTCCTGGCATCTAGCAATCTTTGGTTTTTATAACAACTATGGTAACGAAGACCTTTGATAAAAATAGTTAACAATTCGCTATTTTCAACTGCATGCAAAGGAATCCCCAGATGATGAAAATAACTACTAACAGACGAGTTTGAAAACTTTCCTCCAGCCAGAAGCTACCGCTGGGCTAGGCACCAGCATGAAGCACGTGCTGATGACACCGAAATCTCCCGGAGAGATAAAAATAATTAGTCTCCTTTTTTCTGCACGCTTCTCCACGCCTGTCCGAGCCGTGCAAATTAGACAACACTGCTGCAGGACGGTAAAAGCTGGAAGCTGAAGATTGGCAAATAAATCTGAAAGTTTTCAGTGGCTGGGTTTATTTTGTTCCTGTGTCTTAGGTTTTTTTTGCTTCTTTTACTTTTACTCTCTGTTCTTTCTGGGTTCATCCATTTCACGTCATGGCGCAGCCATTTCTTATTTTTATTGCCCGCTCCATACTAACAGTCGATCATGCTCTCGCTGTCGGTCGGTAGAATGTGAAAAAGACACGAAACGGTTTCCGTCTTAATCATTTTTACACCCACTCTCACATA
>AXCO02011201.1:0-12118 GCA_000473525.2 Anopheles melas
TTCATGAGAATGGATAGTTTACAAGTAAATTTGGATTCTTTGCGGCTATTACTGCAATCGTAGCAGCAATTGACCCAATCGCCTATTCTGATGGAGATGCCAAAACCGACTAAAATCCCGGAGCCTCTTTTTCCGATTTGAAATTCTGATTCCGATTTCGGTGCCAATTCCGATTCTGATTTTGGAAAGTGATTTGCTACTATTCGGAATCGATTCCGATGTCGGATCTACTATCCGGAATCGATTCCCACGAAAAATTGTTTTTTTTTTCATCACTCAAGTTAAGTTCAAGTTAATAAACTCACCGGTAGTGTTGGCATCGTCCTCATCCTCGTTGTGTGCGGAAGATTTGGACTTTCCATCGCCTCCATCGTCCTCATCGTCCCACATCTCACTCTTCTCCTGCTTGACGTCTTCCTCGTCATCCTCATCATCATCGTCATCGGCGTCAGCCTTCTTGGCCTTCTTAGCCCGGGATGGTCTCGCATCATCGTCTCCACCGTCATCATCCTCCTCGTCGTCCTCATCCTCATTGTCGGAGGCGGAATCCTCGTACCCATCCTTAGCCGCCTGAAGCGCACGCTTGATGAGAATTCTGCAAAAACCAATGCAATTCCGTACTCAGTCAAAAGTTTCTCCCCACGTCACCTCACGTAACGCGCGATACCTACTTCTTGGAAATCTTCATATCGACCCCACGCTTGGACATGACGTCGCCCCCCATAATGCGGTTGCGCATGTCGCCGCCGCGCCCCCGCATCGAGGGATAGCGCCGGTTGTGCATCGTCATCGGCCGCATGCCATCCGTTCGCCGGTGGTGCCCGCCCATGATGCGCGTCGTCAGCATGCCTCGCCGCCCGTCGGACCGGTAGTGCGAGATACGGCCCCGCATCATACCGCCCCCGCGGCGATGCATTCCGCCGCTGCCCATGTACGAGCTGCCACCCATCGTCGAACGGTGGCCGCCCCCCATCGGCGGGCGCATCATCGGCCGGCCGCCGGTGTTGCTGTGGTTGGTGCGCATCGCCACCGAGCGCGGCGGTCCCATGCTGCTCGTGTTGTTGTTGTCCCGCGACCTGTAAGAACTGCCCGAATCGCCGCCGCCACCACCGTGGCTGCGACTGGCGCTGCTGCTGCTGCGATGATGCTCGAACTTGTTGCTGCTGCTGCTCGACCGATCGCCAGCGCCGGACGTCGACGAGTGGTGATCGTTGCTTCCCCGCTTGTCGTACGACGAGCTGGAGCTGCCGCCGCCGCCGCCTCCCTCGTGGTACCGGCTGGACGATCCTCCACCCCGTCCGCCGACGCCACTGCCACTGCTACCGTAGTCGCGGCGCGAGCTTCCACCGCCCTGCTTTGTGCACATGCGGGGTCATCATCAATTTCGTGCCGCGATTCGTTCCCCGTTCGACGACGTTCGGTACCATCGCGTGCGTCAAGCGAGCGAGCACAAAATCGTGCCGCGTGTGTGAATTCACATGGTGACGGATAATTTCGTTAGCCAGTTGAAGAGATTAGCATTAGAATCATATGTCATGGTGTGTAAAGGAAGTTTGATATTTGGTTTCGTATTTTTTTTTTGTTTTGGAGGGGTTTTGTTTGGTTAAATTGATACTTTTCACTATATGGGGTGGTGTTGTAGCAGGTTACAAACGACGGTTCCGGTCGAGTTTTAGACTATGCGCGATACGAGAGAAAGGTTACTCAAGTTACTCTGCGTCAACCAATCAGTAAGGAGCCTTCTTCTTTTTTTTTTTCTTCTGACCGTCCATATTGTTTCATCAAAATGCGGAAAAGGCTTACTCATGCCAGCAAACGCACGCCGAGCTACTTTACAGTGTGTGTGAGTGTGTTTCAAAGCATCTATGAGACGAACTATACTGATCCTGCTCCTTCCGGCTCGTTCTTCGTGGTATTTTTAATAGTGAAATTTAGTATAACCGCTTGCACATCATCATCATCATCATCATCATCATCACATCACCTCCCGCGTACAACGTTCCTTTCCTTTAACACATGCAGCACACCACATGATCATCACGAACGCATCTAGAGCAACGCTCCTCGGATAGATTTGTGAGCAAGGCAGTCCCCCTTCACGCGTGTCCTACCACCATCGTCACCACCAGTGTCAGGTTGATCAGTTTTTCTTCGTGATTGGTTTCCGTTTTAATCACGCCGCTGATACAGATGCTTTGCCCTTTCTCTACCATATTAAGATCTTTTCTTCGGTTTGCTACAAATTCCGAACTCCACACACACACTCGCTTTGATGCAATACACAACATACAAATGCGCCCAGAAAGGAAGAGGTTGATGGGAACGAGAGATGCCATACTGCGCACACGCTTTTTCGATACACGAACGGACGAACAGATAATAAGGGGGTTATTAAAAGAAAAATAATGCATTTGATGATCGATTTTCGATGTTGAGCTACCACACCACGTGTTGTGCAAACCCTGGATGGTTTGAATCCTTTCATGCACTGACGCGGTCGAACGCCCCTACAGAGTAGTGCACAGTTCTTTGCACGCTCGCAATAGTAATGTATTCTCGCGCGATTGGTATGGTTCAATCGGAAAATGAGTTGGATGCAAGGTAAACGTAAGGAGGAACACCATAGTCGTGGGTTTTATGAGCTTGAATCTAGAGCACACTCCGTGCTTGCTGTGAACTGTAACGCTGCGGTCACAAAGTGGATCATAACGACCGCGCGCGCAGAGGATGCATCGGAAAACGGTTCCCGGTTCTCGCAACAAGGTGTGTCTCTCTTTTATCCTGTGTAGCAGCAGTAGCAGCAGCAGCAGCGGCTGTGTCTCGCGCTCTTTTGCAATGTGGGTTGTTGTTACTGCACAAGCATGTTTTGTATGGTTTGACGAATATAAATTGCTTTCTGTAAGCCAGAAGCTTGAAACTTGTACAAGAAAAAACGATCTATGTAAATCTGTGTGTATCTCCTCTCTATTCTCTATCATCTTTCTCCTCTAGTCCTCAATCCAATCGAAACACACAGAGAGCAATACACCCGATACAGTCTGGCCAACCGACCACCACCACCGTCATACGGTGTTGCTCATTGTTTCCAGTCGTAACGTTGCGATTTCATCCGCGAACGTGTGCATACTTGTGACCATGGAAACGTAACTCGAGATGCTGATGCCTGATTGCTGCATCATGCTGAGTGGGATCGTGTGCTCTCCCCCTTGTTTTTTTTTTAAAGCTCGTTCGGCCTCTAGGGAGGATGCACCAAAATGGACAAATCCTATCCCCACGTGCATTATCTTGCTTATTTTACTTCTGAGTTCAAACAATGAGCAGCTGTAGCAGCTTTATCACGTGTCTCTTCTTCATTGGAAACAACTTTACGAGTTCGATGTTTGAGCGCGAAATAAAAAAAATTATCATCAATTAATACAGGACATAGAAAAAGGTTCACTAAATTTAAGGTTTGGGTTTGTACGTAATGGACACACAATTGAGATAATAATGCACTACTTGAGAGCTGGAGGATCATACCATAGAAGGGCTAGAAACAAATCAAGCTACGTTATACCCGAGATCAAGAACTATTTCTGTAAGTACACGACATACTTCGGAATGTTTTAAATTATGCAGACGGCCTGAAAGCTATCATACAAAGGGGGCGAAATTATGCCATTGGAAGGCAAATACTTATTTTCGATAGCGTGACTGAGCAATTGTTTAATGCTCTATTTCCCTTTCAATATTTAAATCACGCCGGAACGCAAAACCTCGACCCACAATTACCTGAGAGTTGTGATCGCTGCGGGGACGCTTCCGGTCCGGCGAACGACGGTCGCGATTATCCTAGCCGAGTGCGGGAAATACAATATCCATTAGAAAACCTGTCACATCGCAACGTCAACCTTGCCGTGATTAAACAAAAAAAAACCCCTTTTGCCTTACCTCGTACTTGGACGAATTGGACCGCTTGTAGCTATCGTTGCGGCTGTCGTTCCGGGAGTACCGCGAGTCTGATTCATACCGGGACGAGTTGCGGGAATCGTACCCACCTCCGCCGCTGCTGCTTCCGTACCGACTGTTGCGGTTGTCGTTACGGTTGTCATAGTTGCTGCTGTTGTGATGGTTCGAGCCATGATATCCACTGCCGCCATGGTACGAAGTGCGCCCGTTGCCTCGAGTCCCTACGCCACCCCGCGGGTGATATCCACCCCGAATGCCACGCAGAACCATTTTCGGTCGGGTTTTGTTGTAGTACCTCACACCACTTTCTTCACACCCTCTGACACACCCCTTCTTTTCGACCAAAATTCAAGGACGCTTGCTGTAACGATGAGAGAATGAAAAAAAACGACACTTAGAAACAGTTTCACCGCAACAAAATGCACATTCCATCGTTTTGGTGGGGCCACCAGCGCATTGACAAAGTGTGGATTTTCACCATTCTAATATGGCGGAGAACCGGCGCTACTGACGCCGCCATAGCGAAAGCCAAAGACGCTGCTAAAACCTTATTTACCTGCTTGGCAAACACTTTCCGCCGCTCAAATTCAATCGCACTCAATTCGATACACTCTATACTGCCTTTTTGCTGCAGTAAAATGTCTGAAAACACTGTTTTTCCGTAGGTAAAATTAGTTAACGCAGAATTAGCACGGAGAAAGAATTTTTCACGACCACGAATAAACCATTTCTGGCAGGCTGGTATGCAGGGGAGCAATTTGACAGCTGAGGGCAACAGAAAATTGACAGAGCTGAGGCGGTGGTCTGTACAGATGGTTAGCAACATGGGATTACCACAGTATAACTTTGAAACGAACGGTGCAATGTACTGTCTGTTCCCGAGTTACACGGTTCTCGACTTACGCGGATTCGGAGATACGCGGTTTTCTAAATTTGATAGATTAAATGTCACATCAGTACAATTTGCTTCAAGTTCGGTATAATTTGCATTTTTGCTAACATATTGAAACCGCTTAAAAGCTATAAATTTTAGAATTTTCTGCGCGAATCATATCAAGTAAATGATAAAGTATATTAAAGTACTAAATTAGATCAAAAACTCAGAGTAATCAATATTATTTTAGTCAAAAAACGTGAAATTCGACTTAGGCGGATATTCGAGTTACGCGGATTCGTCGGGAACGCAGAAACCGCGTAACTCGGGAGCAGACTGTATATCAAAATAAAATACATCACAACGTAGCATTTCTTAATTATGTGCCCAATGTCAAAGATTACACTTTTAATGGTTCTTAAAACGTTTTACCGTGATAAAATAAGTATTTTTTTTCTTTCGAAAATGGTTAATACATGTCCGAAAATATGACGAGATCCCAAATAGCCAGCTCGAACTCTATAGCTGGTTTAAGACTTTTTAACAAAAATCGTTGCGATGTCGTACTTTGTAGCTGATTCGGAGAGAGACGGCACTTCGCGAAACTATGGAGCTTTTTAACAAGCACTTGATACTCTCTGGAACCTTGCAGCTGGTTAGCATGATGTGTATGGTTTACGATGGAACTTGAAAGCTTGTTAAGAACGTGTGCCGAACTTGGTGGAACTTCTTAGCTTTTTAATGCATGACATCGGTACGAGATGACTCTTGTCAAAGTGTTAAAGACTGGTGCCGTCAAACATCTTATTGCTTCTGCACAAATTAGATAAGTTAAATGAAGAAGTAATATTGAGTGAATTCTCAACCCAAGCGCCACAGATTGAGCTTAAACGAGTGGAAAATCAAATATCCATAGACAAAAAAATAAAGCTCCCTAGCTTCACTGATTTGCTCAATAGATGGCGATTTATAACTCATCATTATATAGCTGTCCTTTTCGTACAATGTGTTTCGCTTAACTTCATCTAAGCATGATCTATATACCCTTCAAACATACCGTGCAAAAATATGTATGAATATTCGTGTGGTCAGATACGTGGGTATCAACGACAACGACCATTACTCAAACCTCAAGTACTTCAGTGCTGGTGGTTTACTTTGGAGTTTAGTATTTAAACAATCGTATCGCCGTTATAGTTCTAGCGATGCATAACTTCAATGCAAAACCATACAACAGTACAGAGGAAATGAGAAAACTCTCCTCCAAGCGAGGAAGCTCCACTGGTTGGGTATCCTACCAACAGATGGAGCCACCAGCGTTTTGCTATTTTTAGAATACATGAGTCGTTTGCCGTCTTCTAAACGAAGTCTTTCTATATTCCGTTTAGGTTGAGATCTTGAGTCGTTTAGAACCCGTTAAGTGGTCGTTTAGTGGATTTATGGCACTTGGGGAAATTGCTGGCGTTTTCGGTATCTTGGTTATTTGGGTATCGACGCACATGTCCAACATGGCCATACATAAGACTGACTATCCTGCCAACTACAAAGCGTTAAACTTTTGAATTCAGACTGTATGCAATAGTTGGC
This sequence comes from Anopheles melas, assembly GCA_000473525.2. NCBI lineage: Eukaryota > Metazoa > Arthropoda > Insecta > Diptera > Culicidae > Anopheles > Anopheles melas. The sequence continues at coordinate 6,410 of AXCO02011201.1, forward strand.
AGTTCAACCAATGAGTTCAGACTGTAAATATATGAACATGGTTTTTCCTCAGGTTTCATCATTAGCTAAATATTAACGGTGTAGCAAATTGGACTAAGCTAATATTTCTGGAACAATTTAAGTTTTTTTTTCTGAAAGCATTACAGTCTGTTCCCGAGTTACGTGGTTTCTGCGTTCTCGACGAATCCGCGTAACTCGAATATCCCCGTAAGTCGAATTTCACGTTTTTTGACTAAAATACTATTGATTACTCGGAGTTTTTGATTTAATTTGGAACATTTATACACTTTATCATTGACTTGATATGATTCGTACAGACAATTCTAATATTTATGGTTTTTAAGCGGTTTCAATTTGTTAACAACAATGCAATTTATACCGAACTTGAAGCAAATTGTACTGATTTGACAATTAATCTGTCAAATTTAGAAAACCGCGTATATCCGAATCCGCGTAAGTCGAGAACCGTGTATCTCGGCAACAGACTGTAATACATTCTATAACTATAAACAATTAATAATTAGTCCATTTTTTTCTCCTGATAATTTTTGTTCATGGATTGCATATGATTTTTTTTAAATTAAAAAAAGATTAATTTTGACCCAATTTCACCCAACTCAGCCAACAGTGCACTGGTGTAAAAAGAGAGTGCCAAACACGCTCGCAAAATCTCAACCGAACGAAACCTTCGCATCTCGCTCTCTCCAGCACTATCCGTACGCAGCGGCGCGCTGCTCGCTCTACCCAAGTGCCATTTCGCTCTCGCACACGCGTCACCGGGTCGCTCCCGCCTGAACGAAAGCTTAACGAAGCCGGCGTTTTGTGTGCGTTAGTAACCAGCAGACCGTCAAGGGGGCTACTTGTGCACGAGAGCCGTCCAGCGCACCATTCAAACAACAACATCTGACTTGCGAGGAATCACACACCGATTGCACCGCGTGCGTGCGTGATTGCAGCGAAGCCGGTAAGCGAAAGTGTAGCGAACGGAAATAGGAAGGAAATCACGTAAATGAGTGTATGAATTTATTGCTTTGTTTTTTGGTGGTCCGAAAATATTGTTAGTAGTGAAATATAAGAAGATATACAATGTGAGCGAACCTGCGAGTTAGTAGAAGCAAGTTGTGTGTGTGTGTGTCGTGTCGTGTGTGGTTGTGTGAAGTGTTCCGTGATTTTCGCAGCAAGTGTATGCGAGACCCGTCCGTCTGCTACTGCCGTACATGATGTGGTGTGTGCAATGTCCTTTCCAATAGCAGCAAAAAACATGCAGAACGGCGGTATCATGACGATGATGATGTTGCATTTTTTCGCGAGCCGGCTATGGTTGGGTGCGTGTGCATGGCTGTCCACCTGAAGGACACACACGCGATCAACGCGAACCGCTGTTTAGACACACAACCCAAAATTATCGTTTTGTCAATCAAATGGTGTGTGTATGTGTGGCTGTGTCCCCATGCCGATCAATTCCAATTGGATTGCGTGTACTGCAAATTTTAAAAGGGGAAAAACACATTGTGCAAAACGTTTTTATAGTTTGGCTACATTTACATGTGTTAAGAATTCCTAAAATAATTAAGACTAAAATCACCGCATTAAGTTAGACGCTTTTTCAGACACCATGAAAGCCGGAAAGACACACCATGTACTTTTTCAAGGCTGCGGCTACGTACAAGTCCAGTTTGCTAGGATGTGTTAGTAAGCGATCCCGGTGTGTTGTACGGCAGCGAGCAAAAAGGAGCAAAAATCTAACCGACAGCCAGCAAGTGAGCAGCTCTGTACAGCTGTGTGCGAACGTGTTCCTATTCCAGACTACTCCGGGCGGAGCATTTGTGCATTGTGCGCCTTTGTGTGTGTGTGTGTATGTTTGCAATTGGAAGTAGTGGTGAAAACTGACCAACAAAAGAGCCGGCGTTTGAACCATTTTCCGGGAAAAAATGATAACCGTCAAATTTGGTGATTCATTTGTTCTAGTGTGTGGTTTTGTTGAAAACAAAAAAGAATTTAATAAATTTAAGTAATTTAAAGGAAAAAATACTCTACCAAACAAAGCCAACACTTCAATTGGAATTGGATCTTTAAATCTGAACCATTATGGCGTCTTTTCCAGGGATCCACTTGGGTTCGACCATACTTTGAAGCTTACTTTGATTTTAATATTGATGTCTTGTGTAACTTGTGCGTCGTTGTTCAAATCTAAACCGTCATCAGTAGTTACCATTGATCAACGGTTCGTCTGCAAAACAAAAGTAAAGAAGGTTCATTTTAGTTTCCCTATTTTTCTTTCCCCCACAGGTTACATTCGTTTTTGTGTTCCTCTGAGAAGTTTTATGTGTGTGTGTGTGTGCGTGCGTGCGCGTGTGTTCGTTTAGTGACAAAACGCGTCGTGTGCGGGCGTGATTTATTGTTTTAATCGTCGTTACCTAATTGTGTGCGTGTGTGTGTCTCTCTACCGTGTCACAAGATGCGTCGCAAAGTGCTGTTCCGTGTGGTGTGCGTGTGAGTGCAATGTCCTTTTTTTCTTGGCTGAACGTGCGGCATATAACGCTCCCCATGTAACAGCAACGGGGGGAAAATAAGCCTTTCCTTCCGTAACATAACCCCAAAAAGCAAAAAGTGTGTGCGTGCGTGTGTGCGGGGATAGAATTTGTCCCGATCGATCTTATCGTGTTTGCGTGTGTGCGTGTGTGTGTGTGATCGTAGCCTTCTTCGTCAAAATGTCGAAAACAATCGAAACCCATCTGCAGAGCAACGAGGTGCGAATACCGAAGAAATCGAACGAATTTGATGTGACCGCAACAGCTGGCCGCAATGGGGGTGGTGCGGGTGGTGGTGGTGCAGGTGCACCGTGCCAGTACTTCAAGAGTTCGTTCGCCCGCTCGCTATCGTTCAGCCAAGGGCCGGGTGGACCTACCGGTGGTGGCGGCGGTGTACGGGGAGGTGGACCGTACGGGGGTGCCGAACAGCACTTTACCCGGTCGCTGGATTTTGACGTTAATTTTGATCCGATCGGGGGTGGCGGCGGCAACTTGGATGGCGATGGTGGTGGTGCTGGTCCACATCAAATGATGATGATGATGGGCACGCCATCGTCCGCTTCGCCCGTGTACGAGGAGGAGGGCGAGGGCCCGGTGTCACGCGCCGAAAGTGATCCCGATCCGGACGCGGCCTCACTGCTCGGCGGGCTGAACGGGATCGAGACCAGCAACGGTGGCATTGTGAAGACGCTCTGGAATTACGCCAAGGGACAGGTAGGTGCATCGGGGGAAGGACGAAGGGGGTTTTGGTATGCGTTTGAGAGCAAAATTCCACGCGAGTGTGGGGGATGGTAGGAAAATGGGTGTTAGAAGGCGTTGGTTTAATTGTGTTCTCCGTAATGAGCTGCACTTTGGTGGCTTCATTCATGGTGATTGGACCAGCCACTTAACGTTTCCAATCGAAAGTGTATTTTCGCATGGAAGCTTGTTTTTAAAATGATTACTTGTATGTAAACAACTGAACAAGATGTGAATAAAATAAATTGTAGAATACATTCACTTAGTCACTTGAACATACATTAAAAAAGCAGAATTGTTTTCTCGTCATTTGTCACTCGTCATTTGACCTTACGATGAATATCATTATTTCGAGCAAAAACCCTTTAAAATAAAAGAAGGAACTAAGAGTTGGTGTGTGATAAAATGCATCTTAGTTATTTGCAGCATGTTGAGTACAAACATGTCGATGATTAGGCTTCATGTACCGTATTGCATCGATTTACGGACACTGAAGACATTTTTACGAACCGAAGTACTGACTATAGGTCAGATATATTTTTAATTGGTTCTAGTTCCCGGTTCATCATGACAAATATCTAAAAATTTAAAAGCTGCATGGTCAGGGACATAATGTACAGACATTGAATAAAAACATCACTAATGTACAAAGTTTGTAGTTGTCCGTAATTTGAATCATAACGGTACATACTTCAAACCTACTTATTTTAATTTATTTTGTTAAAATATTTATGCTGTATAAAAAAAAACTCTTGCTGGACTGGACGGTGATGAAAGTATTTTAATAGTCTTTTTTAGTCTTTTTAAGTCTTTAATAGAATGACAGTGCGAACAATATTTTCAAAGAGAATCAGAATAAAAAGAAAATAAATAAAAAAAATCTAATTGGAATTGATTGAAAATTTTAATACATAGGAGTTGTTTCTTGCACACGAAAAGATGAATGAAATGTTTAAACAAGTAATGAACTTTCAAATCATCATCATCAAAAGATCGTCAAAAGTTACAAAAAGTTCATCAACCATTCCACCGGACATATTCTAATTCTCTACATTTCAATACACTCTTCACACCACACCCAACTGCTTCATGTGTAACGGATATTCAAAGAAAGCTAAACAGCTCCCAACACCGCAAGGAGAAAACATTCAATTTTCCCAAATTACAAATAATTACCGTAGAATCATTTTACCCCGGTAATTGGAATGCTTTGCATTTGTGCCCTAAAGGTAAGAAAAAAGAAGTCTGTGGCAGTGTTAGAAAGAAAAGATAACAAAAAAAAAAATCACAGTTCTCTCTTGCCAGGGGGAGCCCCACCAACTTGTTTAACATATTTATCGGCATCAATCTCTGCCTGAGCACCGGGTGCGGTATTTATCGGTTAAGCAGCAGTGCGCCTTTGTGATGTTGCATCGCTGGCGCAAAGCGCACCCTTCCCAATTAGCACCTTTATTGGCGCCTTCTTCGGGAAAAGGCAGCGGTACTGAGGGTAATTAAGGTGTCTTGATCTGATATCACGCCTGCTCAAGAGTGTAAGGGGATGTTTTATTTGCTGGGTTGCGATTTTGGGAATTTCGTTATCGGTTGCTGGTGGCCCTTTCTTGTGCTCCCAAGCAGACACGCGACCCTTTAGAGTGGGAAGAGTTGTTTGAATGGAACGAGTTAATGCTATGTTTTGCTATGTTGCAGCAGCTCCGTGAGACAGTATAATGAACTGTTCTGTGTGTTGGATAAGCATTTCAAGGTTTATGCTTAATTGTTTCTTGTTTTTTCCTCCAAAGATTCTAGGCATCAACTTTAAATTCTTGACTGCTAATAGCTCATACATATCTATCGTACCATCTCTCACTCGCAGTGTTGGAGCCAATCATGGAAGGATTATTAGAGTTGCGGTGAGGCGAATGATTCCAGAGAACAATGAACCCGATGCAAATTTTCTATCAAGAACGTTCTCGCTGCTATACGATTGGCCAACGGTGGGTTGGGAATGCCGTTCGATTTTGTCTATTTTGATACACGCCACATCAAGGGGAGGTAGAGAAGAATTATTGGATGCAACCAAAAATGCGCCCAGCGTTGTCCCCAGAGCGTGCTTTGCTGCGGGCTAACGTAGCGTTGCAGCATTTTGTTTCAATTTCGGTAATATGAGCGCTGATCGGCAGGAATGCTAAACATGCTCTCGATACCGTCAAGCAATCGAGGCAGGCACAAGTGTGTAACGTTTTTTTGTTCTTGTTTAATTTTACTTTAATTTTACTATCACAAACAGTGATGGAGGTCGTTTGTTTTGCGGTCACTTTCGTCAAATGCGTTCCCGTCATCAATTTTCCCTTTTTTTTTTTTTGGTTGCGCCCTGACTGTGTAAAACGCTAAACGGAATGGACAGCACCGGGAAGAACTGGGGAGATGCTGTGCAGCGAGTAGGAATTACACACGCGCA
>AXCO02011203.1:0-10461 GCA_000473525.2 Anopheles melas
GAGAGAGAGAGAGAGAGAAAGGGAGAGAAAGGCACAAAAATGGAAGAGATAAAGAGAAAACATGGTTCTTTAAGTTTTGTACAATTCGCTTGGGATTAAATATAGACACAGTGCTTTTCACACAGCCATATAATAAAAAAGGGAGGAAACAGCGCTAGCTAATGAAAGTAAAACAAAATACAATCAATTTAAACAAAAAAACATAATAAAACCATAATGAACAAACATGTACCTTCATCGCAACGGTAACACATTTAGAAGAAAGAAAAAAAAAACATTCAACATTGGAATGCAATTTTATCATTTCCAATTTATATTTTCGATCGCTTTTCAGCACCTGCAAATTATCTCCTCATTACGGCCAATTTGGGCTCCAATTGGAGCATTATCGTTACGTGAGTGGTACTAAGCCAACATATTCAGGGATCGCATCCAATTGATAAGGGATCGACAACACTGATATTGCACAGTTTCTAAATGCAGCTACAACACTATAGTTACAGGGTAATAATTAAACCAAAAGTTGAAGGATGGAATCGAGCCAATATGCGGGGAAAGTGGCGGTTTCACGTTGTCAGCCTGTTTTGGGTTGTTTGTTTGGCGAAATTTTTGCCCGAATTGATAGCGTTCGCCCGTTCGAATGTGACGCGGCACGTGAACGGTATAATACAGCGGCAATACGATTTTAGACCAATTGAATTTACATATACATTATAGTGATGGTGATATAGTTGTAGTAGTGATGTTGTTCGTATGTAATTAATGGAATAAATAGTGAACCGGAAACAGATCCAACGGATCATCCATTAATTTAGTTCCATAGTCAAAAATAATATATATATATGTAGCGTGAGGATAAGTAGCGATCTGCTGCAAATGCCTATGGGAGATGATGATGATTGAAAATCAATACTATTTCTTCCACTGCGTGCTGCCTCTGGGTATGCCTTGTCCCATGGTACAGTCGTCATATCGTACGACCAAACAACCTAATGTGACCGTTTCGTGGGTTCAATTCTTGTGTGGGGGACCGAGTTGTGGGAGCAGTAGTAAAAAAATCTGTTTCCTCTAGCGTTCGATGCGCTGAGTATCGAACAGAAGTATATTGTTATCTTCAGTGTTTGCCACGTAAGTGTAACAGTTGGATACAAAAGTTACGCATGGTATATTGCACTCAGCATGGTGTTGCTTCTTGTGCAGGGAAGTGCTTCTTGAATCACCATAGCTTCTTCACTTCTTGAACCATTTTAATGACTTAGTAAGTGTTTTTAAACAAGAAATACATGTATGCGCTTTTCCTTTTCATGTTTTAAACACATTCTCAATACAGTATTAATAATAACCTTATAAATAATCCTACGCAATGAATGGCACTTTGTTTGATGCAAGGTTACTAAACAAAACAAAACATCTTCCATAGTTCACAGTGTATATCTCGTTCGAGAGATAGCAGCCATAAAAGGAAATACAAAGTTAAACTAAGCTTACAGCAAAAAGGTTACAACGATGCTGATCATTAATGGTGAACAGAGAGGTGAAATGGATAGTGAAATACTTTAATAAATAATCGTGTACTGTGTGTTTTAGCATGTGTGTAAGTGTGCGTCTGTGTGTGGATAAGTGGGCATGCATTATATACTACAATCCACTACAAAACGGTTCTCTCAAAAACGGTGGCCAGGGACTAACGTGAACGAGTAAAATCTTGAGGATGAGGCGATTGCGGACATTTAGTGTACCATTCCATAGCAAAACATTTTCGGAGGAGAGCAGAGTTGCAACCAAAACCATTGAAAAATAACAAAAAACAAGTGTGATACAGTCAACAAACTATTCGTACAGTAACAAACTATTACATTTACAGGTTAAGGAGGTTGGTTTTTTTTAAATAGAAGGAATGCCAATGCGCGTCAAGTAACGAGAGGGCATACAGTTTGATAACGTTAGCTTAATATGAGTCAGTTGGTTTTTAGTAGAATTTATCATATATATAGTCCTTTCTTTTATTTTAGATTTCATCGTTTGCATTACTGCTTTGTTGCGCTGTAGTGTTTTTCTTTTCACCTTTAACTTTTCAATTAGTGTTGATGGGGATGTAGTTCTGTGAGGAATTTGGAGGAAACAGAGAAACAGCGATGGTGGAAGGTGGATGTAGACGGTTGGACAGATACAGGCGGAACAGATTGGTGGTGATTGTAAATCCATAAATTAATTTGAAAACACAATAAAAACACCCACCATCTTTCATACAGTTACACAAACAGACACGTACACGCATCTTCACATACACACCCATACACCCATACACACACACAAACATACCAAAACAGCACACTCACATCTTATCATAGTGTATTTTAAGAATATTGTTGCGTAAAGCACGATTTGTTACGATTTTGGCGAAGGTTGCTTTTGTGGGTTTGCACTTGCGACAATCTGGTTTATGGTGCGATGAAAGTTGTAGTGAAGAAAGGTGGTGGTTGTGGTGATAGTGGTGGTTTAGAATATTCAAAGACCGAAATGGTAGAAAAAACACCGAGCGCAGAGAAAATAATGCCATGAAACAATTAAGTTCATATTGCAGGACAGATTTGTTAGGTGTGTGGTAATAAATAATAATAATAAAACCATCAACTTTGGTGTGAGCTTAAATAACTTGAATCTGAGAATAAAGGAAAATAAAAATAGTTTAAATAGCAATTAAAAATTATAGAAAAATAGAAACCAGCCGAATTACTCTTAAACATTTAAAATAACTAGTATCTTCCGGAGTGTAGTTTTGCAGAGTTTGGCATTTCTGCCAATTGCAACAAATAATAATTTGAATGCTAGTGTATGGTTATGTGTGTGCTTGTCAGAAATGCAGCAGATTCATTGGCAAAACATACAAGATGAGAGACCAGAGATATGGCTATATAGAAGAAAAAAAGGGGGGAAATCTGTGTGATGGTGGTGGTAGGTAGTGGTGGTGGTGGCAAAGTAGAGAAAGAGAATTGATTGATTTTCGTGAGAAGATTTTGATATGCAAATTTTTTGTTGTTGCTTTTGCACTTTATATCATACGGGACATTCGTGAAACAAACGTTGAGGATTGACAAAAACAAAATAACAAAGAGGAGTAAAAAGTAATATGCGTCCAAAGAACAAAAAGGAAGAAACTATTTTTTTTTGGTTTGGTTGTTGATTATTTAAGTAGGAGCGTAATTTACTCAGTGATCGCCTCTTTGAAGTTAGAACTCCATCGCCAGTTGAACTATAAAACACAAAATTATATGAATGCACATTTTAGCATCGATTCTTCTCGCAAAACTGTGAGTGATGGGTTCGTAGAGTTTTTGGGGGGATGGGGTGGAGAAAGATGATGGAGAGTAATGATGATGGTAATGTTTTTTTGGTTGGTATCACGAAGTAGGACATGAAGTAGGAAATATAGGTGACAGGCATCCCTGATATGACCATGGGCGCAATGGTCCTTGGAGGGGATCGAGCGGACACGATCGAGGAAGTTAGAAGGTGATGTACAAAAGTGGAAGGACATTAAGTAGACAGTGTTTGAGAGCTGTACAGGAGGTATTCAGTTTCAGGATGCAGAGCGGGAGAAACAAACTTCGTCGGAAGAAACTTATGAGCAGGTATGGTGGCGGTGATGCGAAGAAAGATGACTAGTTTTTTTAGCTGCCGATCGGGAACGGGAAGATAAGGAAGGGGTTCTTCTCCAAGATGCGCTAGTGAGGTTTCTGCACGGAGTTTAAACAGCTTTATAGTTTAGTATGATTCGAATTAGTTATGGCAGATTATTGTACTAGAGAAAATATAAATGCGTGAAGTTTGAGACGAATAGAAAAACACAAACAAAAAACAAAAAGGAACCGTAAAAACCAGGAATAAAGAGGAAGGATTATCGAATAAACATTTTGAATAAAATGTGCTAGAAATATATGAATAAACGGGTGACATCGTGACATATGGAAAGTATAAAACAGAATAGCACGGACCAACATAATTTCTTGTTAAGTCAATTATTGAGTAACAGTTTTACAAAGTAATCTCCTTAGCACACGATAAGCATGCAATTCTCCTCACTGAACAGGTTTATCTTTCCAAACAAAATCTTGTCATAAAAATAGTTGTAAAGTATTTACTATCCACCAAAATATGTGTATGATTCGATTTGGGTTTGATATGCTATCTGTATGACATGGAAAAATAAACTACTAACATACGGACAAAAATAAAAACAAACAAAGACATAATTATGAACCTTTGCACACTTACAGACAACAGTGTAAACGAATGCTAGGCTAAATGTTCATAAATGGAGTTTGTGAAAATCTTTAACACCATTCAAATGAGAATAAATTGCTACACTCAATTATAGAGAAATAAATGAAAAAATAATTACACAAAGATAGTGTAGGAAAGCGTAGCGAGACACGCTAATCAATAAGTTTAATAAGGTTCAAATCAATAAGGTTTAGTTATACAACACCTAGCGCCACAAACTTTACCACATGGGGCATTGAATTGGGTAATTTCAACTATTGTTTTAAATTTCTAAATTATGCTGCGATAATTTTAAAATGTTTGAATGCATTTTGAAGCAACTACAGTTCTCACAGCAGCGAGTTAGCGCACGAATGACGGACAGTGAAGGAATGTTCAAACTAAAGCTACGTATGCTACATTCAAATAGAATAATTAGTTTTACCAAAAATAATATCATATTCAATTATTACCCACTCTTGTTCATATAATTTAATTATTTATAACAAATTATGCAGCCTATTGTTTTTATGTGGCGTAAATTAACCGAATGATGCCACTTTCTACTTATTATCCATGGTAAATATAAAAAAAAATGTTTTCCCATGTTTGGTTAAACTATCGCTGTTGCTTCCGGCTCTTCTAGCGAGTAAAAATAAAACTAGTTATTATTCTTACTGACAGTGCTTTTACAGATGAAAAAATCATACTATTAGAGTATATGTTTTAAAATTACTTATCATCCGCCGTGGAATTATAACTAGTTTCGATCAAATACCTTGTGTTAAACACGCCAAAACATTACATTGCATCAAATGATGATGCATAGTTGAGAAGATGGGACATGTAAATGGCATATAAATGCGTATACAGGAAACATATAATTTAGATACAGGGAGTAAGCAAGGCTATTGTTGGATGTGGTTTGGTAGACAAAGTATGATGATAATTTCAATTGAAAGAAATACAAACATCTAGAACCATGAACCATGAATAACAAGTACTTAACATATTACGAATAAAAGCGGTAAATTAATATAGATTTCGCATTGCTTTTGAAAAGAACACTCCCGTTCGCATCAGTATAATACCGATGACACAATATGCCAATAGTTTGATGTAAAAACCAGTTAAATCATGTATATGGTTATTCCTATTTACAAACTTTGTGTACTAATTAGCCATGGAAGCAGTTTTACGTTCAATGATGTGCCATGTACTAGAGTATAATTTGTTTGTTGCACAAGTAATGGTTGTGTTACTCTTTTCATTCTCTTCCAAAGAACTACACAAAAAAGCGGTATCCTTAAAGAGAAATACTATGCAATTGATCGCCTTTAAAGCAGGTGCGTGGATAAATTGTTACACATCAGTTATGAAAATTTTAAATTGAATGGTTTCTTCCAGTTGGAATTATTGTACGCTTGACATCTCTTTCCATTCAGGTAAAATAAAAAGCGGTACGAAAATCCACAACGCACCAACTATACATAGTATTGCCTCCGAGCTAGATGTATTACAGTAGACTAACGTCTATTATTCGTGTGAAAATTACAGACTAACTCTGCGGTATAAAGAGACAGATAAAGTGTCAGGCAGGGCATAGATAGTGAGATAGGAATACCAAATAGGACTAATTTAGGAAGGATATTTCAACAAAGACCGTACTAAGCAGAGCGATTATGAGAGTAAAGCAAACAAAAAAACAAAAGAAGGAAAGAGAGACAGTGTGAGAGGGACAGAGAGACAAAGTGAAAACGAAAATATGAACTAAATTAAAGAACGAATCGAAACCAATAGCAAAGGACGGCTTCGAATGGTATTAACTAGACTTGGTTTTTATTGGCTATTGTTGCTGTTATTAGTTTTTAAGATAAGGGATAGAAGTGTTGCTAGTAAGTAGAGTAACAGAAGCTGATATAAATTTTTACCTTGTTCACGTTGTTGTGTGTTTCCGGAGGTTTGATCGTTTCATCAGTGCCTGCCGTGTCCGGAATTGGCAATCGCTGCTCTTGCACGCTTGCAAGTCTTTTGCATGGGGAAAAGTACATTTTGCATAAGTCAGTACAAGACGAAACCAACATGAAATACAGCCTAGCTACTACTACGAGTGTTAAATTGACAAAAAGAGGACGTTTAAATACCTTTTGAGTGTCACCAGCGTTCCGGTTAGCTTTTTACATCGCCTTAGAGCATTTTCAAGCCGATCGGGCTCATCTTTGAGAAATGCTTCCTCCCGACAAACGTGCTCCATTTCGTTGGAAATCAGATTTCTCAACCCTTGTTGTAGCACTGGGAACCGCATCTTAAGCTCAGCGACGGTTTTACTGAAAAAGAACGTGAAATCGGTATAGAGGGGTACGAGGGGAGCAATTCCAGGATTGATCCAGCTTAACCTGGAGCCAGAGGGTCATTACCTTGCACGGCTGAGTACTAGGGCCATGTCTTCAACAGCGACCATGTTCACACGGGTTCGTCTGTTGATTACTTCGCCTCTGAGACCTTCTACGGATGATTCTAAATCGGCCAGGTCCTTTTCCAATCGAATCACTTCTTGTTTGTAGATTTCTTCTTCCCTGGTAAGATTTGTCTGTAAAGTAGCAATACAGAGGCAGTGATAGCATGTCTTTAGCTTTTACTTTCGAATGATCATTCAGTACTTAATTTCCAAAACCGGCCAATGCAGTTTCTCATCGACCCAATGTTATCACTTACCCTTTCCTTATCTCCTTGTCCCCAAACAAACCCGGAGTTCGAAAGCAAGGTAGCGCGTATTCTCATGAACGTATCTTTTATATCTTCCCGTACCGCTACGGCCTGTGTTTGGGTTAATCGGCGAAGCGTGCGAACCTCCGTGCGCAGATCCATAGCTTTCTTCTGCAGGCCGCGCAGCTGATTGTACACCTCCGGTGCAAGTGTTAGGTCGGTGCGGTACTGATTGCCCGCTATCATCACCAAAGGCTTTGGAGGTGGTGGTGGTTTTAGTCGATCTCGCTCTAAAAGGAAAGAAACCAAAACTCTCAACACTGCGCTGACTGAATGGCAACCTCACAAAGACACATACCCTGTGATGAGGTTCTGGGTAAGGTAGAAGATTTTATCGCTGGCTTTGGAGGTTTTGTATCTGCTGCAGAAACGATATTAGTGGACAATTAGTTGCAGGACAATGTTTTTGTTTTTGTTTTTGCTTAAGTGCTGTTGTGCTTTTAAGTGTGCAGTTATGTATTCTGCACTTACCGGAGTGTTGTGGGCTGTGAGATTTTGGCACGCCTTGAATGTCATCACTGAAGGAAACGGATTTTTCAAAAGAAACCGATTTATCTGTAGATGAAAAGAATAATTTTAAACAAACAATTAGTTTGTATGTTTTTAATAATCATGACGGAAACAGATTGAAAGATAGGTAATATGCAGTCGATTTAATATGTCTTCAGCTAACTGGGATGAAAGAAGAAGAAGGAAGCTGGAATTCGTTTTAAAAATATTTAATTCTGCGTCGAGCGCGAGTGTTTTTTAGTCTCCAATTGTTAGCACATTGTAAAAATTTATACGAAAATGTATACGCAAATTCTATACGAAAGATTAAAACTCGAAACGAAGTATAAGTTTTGGTAAGTAGTAATTTGAAGCTTATGCAATCTAGATCATGCCATTGGATAATATTTGACATAAAATAAACCATGTTTGCGGCTCGAATTAAACTGTATAGCCTTGAATTAGCAGCATTGATGAACTTATACTAATGAGCAATACAGCTAGATAGATTAAAGCTTACTTAGCACATAAACTACATTATGTACAATGTCTAGCGCACTTATTCCCTCGGCTATGCGTATGCATCGACGGTAAGCGCGATATATTTTGTTCATTTCAATTAGAGATCTAGGAAACGATACAATATTAAGAAGCACGCCAATTTGAACTACAAATGTTGCGACCAACCGTTATAACTAGCTATAATCTGTAATGCATGAATGGCTAATTTTAGGACTTGCAATGAAAGTTCGCCTTTTGTACATACGCTTACCAACTAACACAGAGTCAAGAATACTAGTTTGCTAATATCTACTATTGTTTATTATTACACATTGAACTACACTATTGGCATCAAATGGAAAAGCGGAACGATATCGTATCGAGTAAATAGATGAGATGAATAAATTAGATGAATGTTGTACGGGTTATGGTGATAGAGGAAAGGAAAGGGTGAGTATTAAACAAGGAAATTTATCATACAGAGGGAGTGGTATCCAAGGGCGGAAGCGGATCGATAGAGAAAGAGAGAAAGAGAGACAAAGGAGTCTGGAAACATGGGTTTATTTTCGATACAACTGAACTTACGACATGTTGATTTTCCCAATTTTGGTGGCTTTTCGCGCGTGCAAACTGTACCATCTCCAGTAGCTTCAGCTAAATGATCAGTGTGTGAGTGTGTTAGTTATTGTGATTGTGTGACGGAATGAGGTTTGTTTGGAAAATAAAATACATATATGTAAATATCGATATATGCTGATGAGCGAATGATACTGCTGCAAGAAGTTAGTTCAAACATGAACTTTCACAACTATCGCATGAGCACCAGAATGATGAGAATGAGAGCATGAGAAGCATTCGTAAAAATTATAAATCATTTTTATATCGTACTTTTTATAAAACTAAACTGCATACAACTAAACGGTGGAAACAAAACAATTGTGAATATTTCTATTAGTTCTGTACATTGATGACTGTTTATATGAGTTTTCAATATGACGGGGGAATTACAGACAATTCCGAAGTAATGAATTTGAAGTTGGCTGATAGTTGGTTTTGTTACTTTTTTTTACAAACAAATAGTTTGTGGTGATATACTCTTCCAATCCTTGAAATAGCATTAGTGTTATACTCTGGAAGATATAATAAAGACTAGCCAATGTAGGTATGTAACAAAGAAACCACAACCCATAGAAACCTAAATCGATGGTAATACCACAAAACTCACAACCATACAACCAAGAAGAAAGAAAACGAACGAATGCCAAAGCTATTATAATGTATGCAAAACTGGTTCAAACACACGTACAAGCATTATGATAAAAACACATTTTGTTGATAAGATCCAACCAACGTAACTGCCAAAGTAAGGTAAAAACGCAAAGCTACGAGGAGCTCACGAAGTGCTGTTGTTGCAGCATCAATAAAGTAAACACAGCACAAGTTGGAATGTAGCGATCGATTCGAAAAGATAAAAGAAAAGGCTTGAGGATCAACCAATCGACGGGTAAGAGACAAATATGTTCGGGATTCGCTGCTTGGCTCCCAAGGAATTACACATACCATTACGATATTGTCCAGGGATGTTTAGAATATTTGGGCTGTTGTTAACTAGCGGTAGTTGAGGATTCTGCGTCAATGCTTTCTGCACCAGTCCGGTTAGGTTGGCCAACTGCCGCTCCATATGCTCGACTCTTATTCTATGAAGATCTTCCGATCTGAAAGTGGGAGAAGAATTTGAAGAACAATCAATTGAAAGTGTTTAACGCGCGACAGTTGACTGGCCGGTGGCGTTGTCGGTAACTGTTTTGCTTAGACGACTTATGTAGCCGTCAAATTATCTTATACTAGCGAACATTTACACGGAAATCTCGATAGCTTGATAATGATTGGAAATCCAAAAACAACTGAAGTAATTGTCCTATCAAGTACTGTATTTGTGTAATATGTGCTTATTCCTGCGAATTCCTGAATGTACCAGACTTGAAGCATATTATAAGTTATCAATTAATCTTCCTACTTTTATCTTTTTCAAACATTTCTGCAATTGTTTACAAATTTCAACAATTTCCACATATGTTTGCATGAAGCCAACTAGATCTATGGGTCGGTCTCGTGGTACAGTCGTTAACTCGCACAAATTAACAATATGCCCGACATGGACCCCGAATGTACCGTGCTCTCATACGTAGTACTTGACTATCCTGCTATAAGTAATTAATTAGTCACTGAAAGCCAAGCCCAATAGAGTGTGTGATACAGACAGGCTTTTGACCGACAACGGTTGTTGTGCCAAAGAAGAAGAAGAAGAAGAAGAAGAAGAAGAAGAAGAGTTTTTGAATATTCAATACCCATTGCCAGTTGTGATTAGATTTAAGCCCAAGACCAGGACTGCGTTCTACTGAAGTTTCGAACACAACAAATTGCCAAAAATTATTAAATTAA
>AXCO02011204.1:0-10449 GCA_000473525.2 Anopheles melas
TGTGTGTGTGTGTGTGGCAGGAGATCATAAATCCCGTATCGGTTGCCTTCTTGCAGGGGCAGGATCGTACGGGGTTGTAGCATGCACAACACCGTGGGATGGGTAATGGTCGAGAGAATGGACTTTTCCGTGTTGGTTATTTGCTTTTCAAACCGATTATTGCTGTGTTTGTTTGTTGTCTCGATCGGTGTTAGACAGTGGAGAGTGAAGCCCTTTACGTCTTCTATTTGGCACATCTCTTCCGTCCCGTTGCGTCGGAGGTGAACGGTGCAAGAAAATTGCTACCGTCCACACAGCAATTAATCTATCCGTTTCACCCCGTATTTCTTATTGTTTACAGGCATCTATTCTGTCTCACTCTCTCTCTCTCGTGTGTCACGTATAGCGTTGCCCTTTCCCCGTCTCTTTGCGCAGTGTTTGCCCCTTGTTGTTGTTATTGGTTTCTCTTTCGTGCTGATCGATCTTGCCCGTGCGGCGGTTCGCTTTCTCTCGCACCCTTCGGTTGTATCCGTACGGGTATGCGTGCGTGTGTGTGTGTGTTTTTGTGTTGATGTGTTCGTTTGTGCATACGCTTACGCATCTTTCCTTTCCTCATTTGTTTCCCTACCGTCTCATTTGTTTTCTTCATTCTCTCTTTCTTTCTCTTTCTTTCTCTCACTCTCGTTCTTCCTATTTCTTTCTTTCCGTCTCTTTCCTTCGGTATGCGGTTTGCACCCTACTGCACACGAACCGTTGTGCCAGCAGAGCCGAGTTTTGGTGCGATCGTGGGTGCGTACAAGTCGCCAGTTCTAGTGTCCCCGCAAGCTGGTGCGCAACAACACCCGCAGGAGCAACAGCCACAGCAGCAAGGCATCGATAACGGAGGTAAACAGGCGACGGACGATAGCGAACCACCGGACACTGGCATTATCGGGCCCGGTGCGCGCACAGTATCGGAACGAGCATCTCCGGGCGCGTCGCGTGCGGAAAGTGATAGTGCGGACCATCGTGCACGTGAAGCGGACGATCGGGAAGCGACGGTGCCGGACGCGAGTGCGACACACGATACGTTGACCGGTGGCGGAACGTCCGAGGCAGGTGCGTCGAGTGCGGCGAGCGGTAACACACCCTCGGTGATAACGTCCTGCTCGAAGGTGCTGCTCGGCACGGAACAGCCGCTGCAGGAGCAGGAAGCGAGCCCGGGCTCCAGCTCACCGCCCCGCTTCTCCACCCTGCAAACCGTCATCAACAGCAGCAGTGTCGGCGGCTATCCGGCGGCGTACCAACACCACTGGCCGTGCGATTTAACCTACAAACCGGTGGACCATCGGCCCGTATCGTCCCCCTCGAGCGAGCCGTCCGCGGGGGAGCTTACCCGTCACCCAACACCATCGCGCGGCGCCTACATCGGCGAACCGGACGTGGCTTCCTCGCCCTCCCAGGGTCATCTGGCCGTGGTGAGCCACCTGAATCCGCTGGTCTGCTCGACGGCGGACCCATCCCTGCTAGGCGGAATGCGCGGCAACCTGCTCTCGATGTACTCTTCGTATGCGTCTCCGCTGGGCGGTGGGCCCCACCACCAGCACGACCACCTGGACGAGGCTACGGCCCTGCACCATCACGTACAGGCGCAGGATGCGCATCTGCGAGGAGACGACGAAATGTCGGCAATACATCACCATCTGCACCAGCAACATCATCACCAGCAGCAGCAGCAGCAGCAGCAGCATCACGCACAGCATCATCACCATCATCATGATGTGGTCGCTCAGCAGCACAGCATCGACGACATGATTGCCGACACGCTCAAAGACGAACAGTGCGGCATGGTCGACAGCTACCTTACCCCCACGCTGGTAAGCGATCATCACCATCATCTCGGTGACTCGCCCACCCATCATAACGTGCAGCAGCAGCAGCATCATCATCACCATCACCAGCAGCAGCAGCATCTGTCGCAACATCACCTGCAGCAGCACGGCATGCACGAATCGAAGGAGTATGCCAGCATGTACCACAACAACAACGACAAGAGCGTGATCAACTACAATCATGCGGCCACGATCGCAGCAGCGCATCACCAGCAGCAGCAGCAGTCCGACCATCACCAGCAAAACACTCACACCCATACCAGCAGCGGTGGCGATTCGCGCAGTCCCGAGTATTCGCACGCGCACGACGAGTACGACGGTGGGCTGCAGAGCTTCACTCAGTTGATAAATGTGCCTCGAGCGAGCGATACGGCAGCGTCGATGTACCACCACCGCCACCCGATGTCAGCGGAGAGTGATGCCGGCACGGCCGCTGGCGCCGCGCCGAACGGTGACCAAACGTCGACCACCACCAACACCGCCACCTCCTCGCCCGGTCCGGCCGATCATCTGGTCCAGCTCGGTGGGACAGGTCCGCAGGCGGGAGGCCCCGGTTCCGTGCTGCTACATTCGGTCGAAAATGGAACGGGAGCCCAGGAGCCGGGCACGGTTACCGGCACCGATGGCAGCATCTCCCTGTACGACACGCTGCATACGAGCGTTCTGGCGGGCGGGTAAGTTAACAAGCCGTGTAACAAACGTAGAGAGACCCCTGTGTGTGTGTGTGTTTGTGGGTGACATACTACTCAAGCAAGGTTCAAGGTTCGGTTTTTGCGTTCGTTGAGGGGGCGTGTGAGACGTGTGGAGATTGATCTTTCTTAAACTGTTTTTAATTTCTTGATTGAATGATCACATAAGGTTTGTTAGATAGAACAGTACAGGCAGAAAATCGATCCTCAACAAAACATTCCTTTCCGATGATACTAATGATTCGCGTAAAGTGTGGTGAAGAAGTGTGCAAATTGGCGCGACAGGAAGCTGTCTGTGCTGCATTCAGCAATCTGCTAATGGTGCCCCACGATGCTTGCAAAACAACGCGCCAACCCCGTGTGGTGACATATGAAACCATCTGGCGGAATGTCGTCGTCGGGTGTCAGACAAAGCGTTTGATTGTATCCGGTTTGGTTTTTGTCTGGTTGAGCTTCAAAAGGGTGCCTTTGATTTTGTTTTGCCAAACATCAGATTTTGTTAAGTTTGCGAATCCGTTCTCGTTGGCAGTTTGAAGATTCGTGTCGGCTTACTGATCGCGATCCTCAATGGCCCGGGCAACGATTGGACGTCCGTATCGCCCCTAGCCTTGCCACTGCCGCGACCTTGCTGTGCACTGACAGAATGAAGGCCAACGCGTTCGTTGTCTGCTCGTTCGTAGCTCGCAGCTCGATATGGGATATGGGTTGCTGCTACGATTCTTGGTTTGCTCCCATCGTCCTTGGTGACGCGGAAAGCGACCTACCATCTAGGCCCTCCCCGTGACAACACTTCCATCGTATCATGTTAAAACTATATTACCCCGTGGCACTGTACTGGTTACAGTTTTCGGGCCGAGTGCCTGAACCTGATAACGGCCAGAGAGGTCGATCGTGCAGTCGTGGTGTCCCGATTGCCCAATGAGACGGTTTTTGGGGTGCATAACAAGCAAGATCGTGATTACCCGCAGGTTCTTATCAGGCAGTGCCCGTGAGGAGATGCTGGTGCTATTCTTAAGCATCGCTGTGCAGATTATTCTTGGCACAGCCGTGATATTGCAACGTCTTTGCGGGGAGCTGGGATGATTAAAGCCATGCTTTTTGTTGTAGCCATGCGTTGGCTAGCGCTTGGACTTAATCGGGACAAAGAAAACGAAATATTTAAACCATTTCGCGAGCTGTTTGCCCCGGCCCATGTTAGTAGCACTCTTTGGACAGGCCTTCGTGTAAGCTTTTCGCACAGTTCAATTCCCACCACGAAGCCCCGGCACACCGGCACAATTGATCCTCACACGTTTCCATGCCTGCCCATGCAGCGTTATCATACACAATTACTTAACAACAGTGACAAAAAAGGGGGGTAGCAAATCAACACTCTCACACAGTGCTGTTTTCCCCCAAAGCAAGAGCTCTTAAAGGAGAGAAAGCGAGAGAGAGAGATGGAGACTGAGAGTGAAACAAAAAGCCGACAACACTAAACACGCTTTTGTCAACCGAGCGAGAGAAAAACTGCAAATAGTGCACTGGAAACTGAAGAAAAAAAACACAACATACACCATCCACAAACGTGCCTCGCGAGAGATTTCGCATTTCGCGTGCCAAACCACCAAGCTTTGTTTGTGTGTGTGCGTGTGTTTGTGTGCTTTCACCTAACCCCGCCGAGCGTTTATGATGCGTTCCTTCGGCCGTGCGGTCGGTCTACTGAAAGGTTGTGACAAATTTGGTCTTCTCAAGCACGACTTTGCGCCTCAGCCGGACGATCGTGCTTTTGGTGCAGTTTTTTCACCCCCTTCTACCCGGCCTACTCGATCCCCGGGGGAATGTGATCGGGATGTAGTCGGGTCGGTCAGGGTGCGATCGTGATTACGTAACTACGATCACGCGATCACCTATATAGAACGTTTTGAAGCTACCAGATGATGAATGAATAAAGAAATCGAAAGATCGCTCATTCCAAACGAACCGATACAATAGTAAAAGAAGCGTATGCGTTAAGCTAATATAAAATTACAAATGTGCAAGGCTTTTGCAAAAGTTACAAACTAGCAACTTCTCTCCACCCCTTACGTAGGTAACCCCTATAGTCCGGTCGCCGGGGACGGGGGGCCTAGAATTTCGCCCATCCGTTCCCGCTGTCACGTGCTCGTAGGGTGTAAGATCGGTTAAGTAAGATGCATACCACCCCGCACCAGCGGGCCCGAAACCCCAAGCGTGGCCATACCTCGCGCATTATTTAATGTCTTTGCTGGCTTTTGTTTTGGTTACGAGAACGCTCGCGCCTGTCGCGCATGGTGTTGTCGTCGGTACGGTGACGAACCGCCTCGTATCATAGTTCTTTGGGGGACTTTTTGTGTTACTCGTTACACCCTTTCTCCCTTTCCCCTTTTGTTTTTCCCCGATCGCCCACACCCGGCGATGAGAGGCACACGTGTAGCGTTCGTTCATGCTGTTGTTGGAGGAGTAACGTAAAACGTAGCGCTCATAAAAAGCGCTCATGGGGTTTACTTACACTTGACCACCACCATCAAGCGGGCCTGTTTTTTTTTTTGTTGTTTATTGTGCAGGTGGCAAACGTTGCCCGGGTTCGGGTATGTGAGCGCACAGCTCGTGCCATATCGTGACAATGCGGTTTGCGCGGGAAAACAACAACAACACAGAACGATCCCCCGCGTTCTTGGGGATGGCCAAATTTCGTCCTGTACGCCATTACGAACCACACCTACACGCCACCACCTTTCAAGGTTGACTCTGGATCGCAAACCCTGATTGGCTCGGATCGCAAACGATCGCAATGTCACGCAGCGCGCCCGGACAGCGCGAACTACACTATATCGTCCGGTCCGCGCGCAGTGACCGAAGGTATACCGACCGGGCCGACAGCCGAGCGACAAGGCAGGCGCGGTCCGCGCGGCAAGCGGTCAAGCAAGTGCTCCCTCTCGCTCGGTGCACATCGCAACAAAACACATCGCAGCCCAACCGAGCGGCGGAGTTTTGTTGGAGCTCGCCACGCTCCGGGTTGATATTCGCTCGCTGACGGTCGCCATCGATAGGTGTGTGCCGTGGAAGGACCGTGCACATTTGTCGGACCAAGTTGATCTGTAGTTTCGGTGCGTGTTTGTGTTTATTTGTGTGTTCATAGGACAACTGTTTGTTGTGAGATGCGAACAGCTCAAACGGCTTGATCGTTCCAACATGCAGCAATAGTGAGCAATAGTGCATGTTCCTGTGGCTTCAACCCCTAACGCCCGTAACACACAGGCGGGTGATACTGAATCGACATCTTACCGGCTCTGGGGGAAAAAAAACCCAACTTGAATGCAATGAATTATCGCATGTAAGTTCGCATGGCGCGCGCTACCGTTTACTGCTGAATTAGTGCTGAGTAGCGGACCCGCTTGACGCCAGAACGTGTGTAATGTGAATATTTGCCGACGAAATCAGAAACTAATGCCCTTCACCTCGGTTAGGGTGGGCGGTGGTTTACGGGGCGGGTGACGGCAGCGGAGGCCCACTGCAAAATGCTTTGTTTGTAAACAAAACTGATCGGTAAACGATAAACATGTCGCTTCCGTTGCGTTAGAGAAGCGATCGCCAAGCCAATACAAAGAGAGTATGGGAGCTAGAGAGAAGGTGGAGTTGATCGTTGACGGATTTGGACTCGCTTGAATTGTGCTGAACGGATTGCCCTACTCAATGATAGCTCCCGTCAGCACACTTTCTTGCGCTTTTGCTTGTAGTTATTAGTCTTGCTACAGGGCCAGCGCCAGAAGAATGTAGCGATCTTTGCTTGTGGAGGCATTCTTGCGCACTCGGTGTTAGTTGGAAACATTCCTTTCGAGTGTCGTGTCGTGTCGGCAATGAATGCACATGATTTAAAGTGAAAAGAAAACAGACCAGTTTGCTGCTGCGCTTGTTTCTAGTTTTGGGGTTTCGGCATCTTTTCTTTTATTTTGTTTTAAAAACGCAACAAGCTACCCCGAACAGGCCGGATACAGTGAATAACTGCAGTGAACAAATTAGTCGTATCTACGTCGTCGAAGAAAGCAGAATAGTAAAAACTGCATTGAAAACCTGCACCTCGCACAGCGTGAGCGAAGTTTGCAGAAGGAATGTGTACGAATGGTATAGACAGAAGAGCAATAACTGAAACATAAAAAGGACCATTGAAGTGTCTTGTTGTACTCCCACTCAAACACACACACACACATACAACCACATACAGCTCATTGTTATCAACCCACAGTACTTAATTTTGTCCTTCCCGCGGGGCGGTTTTTGTTTTTGTCTTCCGTTTTTTCCTCCCTGCAGCCCTTCGTACGGTCGCTGTTCGTTCCCGAGCATGCAGTACTTCAACGGCAACCCGACCGATCATCTCTGGTCGAGCGGCGTATCCGGTCTGGAGAACGATTACATGAAAGGTTCCCTGCCCGCGTTCCAGCGGATCGTTTCCGGTACCAACACGTCCCGCACCAATCCGTACAGTGCCGTCTCGACGTCGTACGGCCAGCAGCAGGTAAGCCTTCCGTGGACGGCCGTTTAAGTAAGCAATCAATAGTTGGTACCAATGGTTGTGTTTTTTCCCGCTCTCTGCAGAATGACACATGGTCGCAGCACTACGATACGGGCAGCATCGCGTACAGTGTGGCCACCTCGAGCACGACCCCGGTGACGGTGAACAGGCGGGCGGCGGTGGCAGCAGCGGCCGCAGCGGCAGCCGTGGCCACCACCACCACCACGCACTTTCCAGCGGCCGCGTCCCTGACAGCACGTAAGCATCCTTTCCCTCTTCTCCCGTTTGACGTCCAACGCGTAGCGGAGTACGACTATTGGAAGCATAGTTTGGGCACTTTTTTGCTTGGAAACAGCGTTCACGAGATCGCACCCAGTACTCGCACTGAGTTTCCACGTGCACAGGCCAACGCGCCAAAATGTCTGGCATTGTGGCGTGTGAATGTTGTGCGTTTTGGGCACAACGGATTTTCGGGCGCTCGGGCTGCTTGCGCTGTTTTCTGCACATACCCATGAGCAGGGAATTTGTTTGTTTGTTTTTGGGCCCCAGTTTTTAAGCATTTGGAAATTTCACAAATGAAAACGCAGGATGTGCGTGTATATGTGTGCGTGTAAGACGTTTTTCGTACATGTGATAAGCGACGAACCTGCATTTCGCTCGATACTTAATCATCACGTAATACGCAACGACGAAGCTAGGGGGTAACATGTACAGCGGAAGCGCGTTGTTATGTTTTGTTTTTATGCTATCATTTTATTGTTTTTTGCGTAACAGAGTTCATCGTCCAACTCTGGGAGCTTTTCTGTGGGATTGAAAGAAAGCTTCGAACTTCGTGGACTTCCATTTAATACTTACGTCAATGCAATTGCAATGAAAACTAAGATACAACTAGACAACAATTATGAAATACAGAACCATATTCCACATCTTAACGGTTATAAAAATAGGTGCAAAAAATGGAAAAAAAAGAAGGTAGGATTGAGAAGCTGAACTTTGTTTGTCGTCACGGGTTGCAACTGACGAGCCACCGCCACTGTGTGGTACGTGGTTAGACGAGCATTATTTGTCGCATTCTGCACGTACACAGCGTAACAGCAAAATGGTAACAAGCGATAAAAAAGCTACCCCGTAGCACCTCTCGCCCCACCCCCCTCCCCCACCCACGCGGTCGGAATGATCACGGAATGACAGATTTATACGCCCCCTCCTGGGCTCTGGCATATCTGGCGCAGTTGAAAATGGCACATTCTTTCCGTGCGCCCAACACGACCGAAACCGGGACGATCGCGCACGAACGAGCTGTTGTCGTTGTTGTCTTATGCGGGCCCGACCCTCGACCCAGGGAAATGGATCGTTCTGGTTCTTTGCCGCCAACGGTCCGAAGATTCGAACGGTGTGCGAAGGTCGGAGGGAAGAGGTATACTGCCAATGTGTCACAAGCACAACACAAACCGGAAGCGTTACAGGCTTGAGTGATCCGTGGGAGCATTGTGTATGTTTCTTCTTCAATTAAATGAATCTTTATGGCAAAGGCTCCGACCCATCGTCGCCATTGTAGAAATGCACGGGAAGAAATGGTTCCTGTCCTTCTTTAGTTTTTTGCTTTCGTACTTTAGTATTGTTGTATGCGCTGCTCCACGCGCTTATCGGAAACGGGCACAAGCGACGCACTTCAGATGGAAACGACACAACAGGGAAGCTTCATGGGAAACCGATGACCGCGGACATCACTGGCAAGGTTTGTCAACCCGCGTGCCCGAAAGTGGTTGTGTGTGTGTGCTTTTTCCCCTGGAGCATGACGAAGAACGAACGAACTCTGGGTGCAAGGCGCGAGTTGGCCACTAATTATTCATAGAAACCCCTAGCCTGCGCCTGGTGACGTATGAGCGTGACGTATGAGTAGTGAAAGCACCAGTGCAAACACCCGGGCTGTGTCGCCTGGGAAGGAGATCTAGATGTGGGCAACTTAAAAAATAAGCAGGGCGCTGTAGTTGGGGGTTTATAGCTCCTCATACAGGCCAACCAGCGGGGGATGGGCTGCACGCGGTGTGCGATCTGTGTCATAGCTGCTGTCGGTTTATTAGTCGATCGTTGGCAATTTCTGGCCCCTTATTAGTGGCCGCGTTCGGTTTTCCCTTTGCGTAGTGGGGTAGTGCATGCTAATTTATGCTTGCGATTGAAAAGACACCATGCTTCACTCGGTTAGGTGAATAGAAAACGGCAAACGGAATGTAGTGCAAACATGGCCCATGGAGGTACAATAGTACGATAACGGGCCATAAATAGCGGAAGGCAAATGGGTGATGGCAAATGATCGCTACAAAACACCGAGTGGGTACACAGTACTGCAACATACTATTTGAAAGGAAGAAATGAAAAAAAACACCATGAAAAAAACGACACCAATTATTCACGCCTTAATAATTCCTGTTTAACTTCACCCCAGTGGGCCTCGATGCGGACTTGTTTACGGAGGGACGAGAGTGCGTCAACTGTGGTGCCATTCAGACGCCCCTCTGGCGTCGCGACGGAACGGGCCACTACTTGTGTAACGCGTGCGGACTCTATCACAAGATGAACGGCATGAATCGTCCGCTGGTGAAACAACCAAGACGTTTGGTAAAAGATCCTGTAAACCAGAGCTTCTTAACTACTATTTCTCTCTACTACCTCTTTATGTCTTTTTTTTATCACCCCTACCTTGATGTCGTCTTGTTTGCCTGCATTAGCTCCTTCTCGTGCTCATCTTTGTTTATATCTTAATTAAATTTAAAGTTAATTAATTAAAGTTTTAATTAAATTTGTTAATTTTGTGAGCTTTATTTCGTACTTCCATTTACACTGTTCTACAAATACGTTAAATTATTTGTGTTTTATACATAATAAAGCTTTAAGCTAAACTTCGTTGTATCACATTTTGTGATGATTTGCGCTCTAGCAAACATAACATTACTTTCAACTGTAAAGTTTTCTCATTAGTTCATGTATCATTGAACAATTCATTAGTATCATTTTTTCTCCTTGCAAATTAAATAAGATTTGTTTATGTTTTTTATATGTTTGTGTGTGTGTTTGGGTATTTGTCCCTGAGTTGGGGGTGGGTTCGAGAGGGTGAAAACTTCGCATCATTTTAATGCTCCTCAGAAATCCATTCCAATTTGGAAAGTCTAGAAAAAAAATCTAAAATGATAGAAGGGATAGATACTAGTTGGCTTCAAGCTGAATGTGTACCCCCCGCCCGGCCATAATTTAGATACCATTGTTCATGCAGTAGTAGCAGCAGCTCAGTGTGTGTGTGTTTCTTTTATTATTATTTTGTATGCCATTGTTGCTAGTACTCGCAAATGATAGACTTTTGTATTACGCGTCTACCAAGTGGTTGCCATTCTGTTGATTGCGTTGG
>AXCO02011205.1:0-10454 GCA_000473525.2 Anopheles melas
TTTTTTTTTCTGTAATTTTTTCACCAAAAGGTTTTTGAGGGAGTGCAAAGTGAGTATAGTAGCGAGCGGTGGTGTGTATCCAGCAAGGGAAAGGGAAAAGGTAGTGCTGGTGCCTGGTGCGTATGCAATGCTTGAAATGCACCGTGTGCATTTTCTGCTCGTCCACTGCAAAAGCGATGCAAGTATGTTGTGAAAGAGGAGCAGTAAAGCAGAAAAAAAGCTAAAGAAAGGCTGGCAACAGAAGCAGAGCAGCGAGTGTGTGGAGATCGTGAAGTATTAGTGCGCATTTCCTCCTACCAACGCGTGCTTTGCGCGTAGTAAGGTGATCCTATGTGCGTGCGCGCGTGATCTACTTGTTACCATGCGTGGTAATGTGCTTGCTAGTGTGTGCGTGTGAGTGGTCTGCGCGTCCTAATGCAGCGAGCGCGCTGCGAAAAGAATGGTGTGTCCCACGTGTTGTGCTTGGATGTGTAGTGACGCCAGCGGCGACTCACTGGGGATGAGTTTTACCAGCAGTTGCAACACCAGCGAATACATCCTCTGCCTCGCCGGAGAAAGGATGCAGTGGGGACAACGATGAAGGCAGAATGCGCCCCGCCGCGTACCATGTGCGCCGGAAGCTCTTGAACAAAAGCAAAAGGATCATCGACAGCGTCGTCGTGTACCATCGCCGTGCACCGTCCAGATCGTCGGCTACGAAACGTCGACGGCGCGAGTGCACTGCTGTAGGTGGTGTATGCTTATTGCAGCACGCATACGCAACACCGTCTTTCAAAGGCCACCACTACATTTCTAATTGTTGAAAAACTTCTGTCTGCTGCAGAAGAGAAGAGCACGAGTAAAGGATTAAGCTCACATTCCGTTCTGATTGCTAAGTGCGCGACACGAGCTTTGTGCGTGTGGTGTGCTTGGTGTGTAGTAGGTGTGCGTGTGTTACATGGCTGAAGAGTGGTTTTTATTGAATTGAGATAGCTAAACCGCGCGCAACCAAGAACGCGAAATTCCTTCTCCCAGATACCTCCAATCTCCGTACCCCCCATATGAAGCTACCGCAAGCAGCTTATGATCCTAAACACACAACCAAGCAATAATTTCACTCCTCATGATATCGCCATAGTAACATCTCTCGATCTAAGCTAAGATCTTAAAAATCCTCCCATTCATCTCTCCCCATCCCCACCCACACATTTGGCGGTGGTTTGCGCTTGGAGAAGGAAACATAATCTTCCTTTGTGTGTGCGTTCAGATTTGTTCAGTGTAACGCGATAACGATCACGGAAAGGGCACTCTCGCACAAAGAGAAAGAGGAGTCATAAGTGTGTGTGTGTGTGTGTGTGTGTGTGCGCGCGCGTTTGTGTATGTGTGTCTCTGTCTGCTCCCTTCCGCGTTGATCTTACCCGTAGAAGCCAAGATCCGCCTCCATGAAGCATCAGAGGCTAGAAAATGGTACGCGAGACTCGACATCTTTGGGTTGGAAATTTGCCCGAAACGGTACGAGAGGACAAGCTAAGGGATCATTTTAAAAGGTAAGCATTTTGTTTATAGTACCTAATACTTAATGTTAAGGTTATTTATCATTTCCCTGCAATAAATGTGTCATTTCTCCTAGCACGCTAGCTTAGCTTATGTAGGAATTAACTTCCTTCTTATTTGCCTAGGTACCTAGGCAGTCGCTCAAAGTAAAGTTGTGTATGGGTTTAGGAAAAGGAGATTGCGCAGCTGCCGACCGTCCTGCCAGACATGTTTTAATCACACGAAGGATGTATGGGATGTACTTATCTCACCCGGTATCCTACCCACCGATGGTCCTCTCTGAGTATAGAAACATATTGAAGGATAGTCAAATTGTGGGCTAGGGTTGCCCTTATGAATTTGAGCAATTCAAGAAGCACACATCTACCAGAAAGGGTGAAGTAAGCGAAGAGAAACTACAAGAGCACTTACGAGATTGATGGTCTGACGTGTACACACACTGGTATATTGGTTCAGAGGCCAGAATCGCGTTAAATATTGTAACATTGTAAATGGAACAACATATTAAAACACACACCGTCGAACTCATGGTGGCCTCCCCGTATTTTATTATATCTTAGCACATTATTTGCTGCTCGTATTAAGAATTGTTTGTGTATCGTCAGTACCAATTCATCGCATTTTACTGGCATTCTATATGTCCCCACCATGGTTGGGATTGCAGTAAAAGGGCACACACAGGCACAATAATGTCGTGTAAAACGAATGATGCCAATAAATGCACTCCCCGACTGAGAGCAAATGATATGCCGGGCATAGGGCAGCGAGCACATAATGAGAGAGGAGAGCGAGATATGCCAGTTTCTTCAGGATGCAATTCATCTGTAAAATCCACCCCAATAAAGAAGAACGTCGAGCATCATACATCAATAAACATAAAATCCCCAATGCATTTGTTCCCGCCATATTATTGCCCTTGACTGTGCTGCTGTTGTTGCTGCTGTGGCTGATTGCTAAGGATAGAAGCATTCTTCTCGTTGAAGAAAATTGCACTGGATAATACACTCCAGTAGGTTTGCACATTTCCACTCCTCCCCTCACACTAACACGGACGGAACTGTAGAAGCCGTATCTGTTCCGATGATCAATAAAAAAATATTCGATTTATTGCATCATTTATCATCGCCAATCGTGTTCTATTCTTGGACGACGTTTATCGCTCACTATTCATGTATAATTTTGTTCGATAAAAGTAATTTGCGTAAAAACTGTCCACTGTTTTCGCTCTGTGTTAAACAAAACCACATCTAAAAAAACCAAACCTGCCAAATATGACACATCGATTAGAGAACGCCAATTATGTTTATCGTACCATGTATCGTTTATCGTACCGTTTTTTGCGATTCAAGAGGCTTTTCACAATTTCACAATGTGTGGAAATGAAATCTTCTCCAGAGAGATTCTTTCCTCGACCAATGGCATACGAATGGTGGTAGCGTATGAATGCCATGAAAAACAGAGCATTAAGTGGCGAATTATGCTTGATTCGCATGCTATGATTGAAATGTGCAAAGTGTGTGGAATTATGCTAAATTCATTATTTTAACACAATTATTGAAGTTTCCAGAAACACAATTATTGTGCTACGAATGAAATTGATTTCATTACGCCATTCGAGCTCTATACAAAATGTGGTCAGTTCCCAAACACGTAGTAACTTGTCAACATTTCTTTAAAAGAAACTTCTCTAAATAGCACAAACGCATCCCTCCTGGCTCTACTAGAGCCGGGGAATGGCTGCCGACTTTTGTAGTACTCTAACAACCCTTGTGTTTTGGTTTTGTAGCTCCTGGACCGTGTGATATAGGGTGTGCGTTCTTGCCAAAGCATTGTGCGAAAGAATATTGAAATTATACAATTTTACTAATTTTGGAGCTGAAAATCGATAAATAATTGAATGAAGGGAGAAGAGGAAAAAAAGCACACACGTAATAGCCATGGACCGATGTTTTCCGTAGGGTTAGTACATTTTATTTGTATCTCACTATCTCTCGACTCTCGTCCGTCCGTTCGGGGTGACTGCTCTCCTGCTTTCCCGCACGCTCTGTCTACATCTCACTCTTTCACGGGCGCGCGCACAATCTCACGCGGCAGAGCCAAGTCATCGCCTCGCTTTGGATCGTTTGGCACACACCACCACCACCACCATCGGCCGTTTCGAGCTGCTGGGTGTTGGTGTGCGTGAAAGCAGCGCTTTGAAAACCTTTTCGAAATGCACGCGCCGAAGCGAGATGGGGTCTCTTTGGCTGTGTGCCAGCACGAAAGCAAGATAGATGAGACCACTCTGCTGCACACACACGCACACATACTCACAGCTGTATTATTACAGATGGGTTCACACAGAGCGAGGCGTACGGACGACACCGTCAAAGCCTGTTTTTTTGTTCGTCTTCATTCTGCGTCACTGGTTGTATTCTTCGCCGCGCTATTCCGTTCATGTAGGGCTTCGAGTGTTTTTCCACAGATGCCCTATCCCCCCCTGATGTACGATTGTGTGTGTGTGTGTGTATGAGAGAGAGAGGGCTTACACGTTCGCTTAGGCAGAGCGAGAGCGCCCAGATAAGATAGCAAGCAGCAGAAGAAGCAAAAGGCCAGCTAGCAGCAGCAGTAAACGATGGGAAGCGCCTCAAAAACAGTGGCTGTGGCTGGAGAATCAGGAATGAAACGAAAAGCCTGGAATAAAAACAGGGAACGTCGACGAGGGCTTTTGTGACATGAAATAATCGAATAGCTGGGCCAGCAGCACGGCACGGAAAACGGGGGGAAATAATGGGAACAAAAAGAGTCCCCGGAATGCCTAGAGCAGCGCTTTGCGCGGAACTGTTTCGTGTCGCGTACACTCTGTATGAGCAGCGCAAACGACGATGTTGCTTGTGCGAGAGTAGCGAGTATTTACAATGAGAAAGCGCCATTGCAGAATTTTTCCAATTCGTGTGGGGTTTTGAGATGTTCGTTTCCTTCTTTCAGGTGGATTTAGGGTTTCGTTGAGTCTCTTTCTGTCCAACGGGAGGGAAATCAAAACCGTGCACTGGTTCCACAGTACATCCGCCGACCGACCAGCCCGATGGGAATGTTTGCAGCGAGAGCAGTTTGTTGTTGTGTGAAGAAGAATGAACCATTTCGCCTGTTCATTGTTCCTTGGGCTGGGAACGTATACTATTCGAATGTTTTATAGAGGGTTAAAAAAAAGTAGCAAAACAACTACGAACAGTCGCTTCTGTTTTAAGCTTAAGATCATTAATTTTTATTTCTAAAAACTTGATCTGTTCTGTAATCGCTAGAGCTAAATTTCGTAACGTATGTTCTTTTTACTGAGTTTACTGAACAGTAATTCCACTCGAAAGTCACGGAAAATGCTCCTTTGCTACGCGTACCAAAGCCCTGTTGTGTCGTTCCCAAAAGGCACCAGCATTGACAGTACACAGCAGGAAATGCTGTGTGCTCGATTGTTAAAGCGGGACAGAATAATCTACGTAAAAAGCTCCCCTCTCTCTTACTCTTACTCAGAGTTGAGAACATTTTGCGCGATATATTCTCGCATTCTGAAGGGTTTCTTCTACATTATTATGACGATACGCCCTTTCTCTCTCTCTTTTTCATGCTTTCTGTCTTTTTATGAGGAGCTTCTTTTCCTTCCTGCCGTTATTATCCATCCGGTCTGGTAGTTTTCGCATTTCTTATGCTGGGGGTTTTGGTTTACGTCCCCATGCAGATACACACAAACACATATACACGCGCACCACGTCCCCTAGGGTAGTGGTGCGGGCATAAACGCGCGTCTCGCTGAACTTTTCTCCTTACCCGGCTGAAAACGTAATCCCCTGGTTCCTTCTAGCAGCAGCTACTCATTCTAGCAAACGGGTGCGTTGTCGTCGTACTATCTCATTCCCACTCACGCTGTGCACCTGTTAATGCGAGTATTGCTCGTTTTGGCTTCCCGTTTTGGTTGGGACCGAACCGAACGAGACTGGCCGCTCCCTTCTTTGCCCTGATGGAGCAATAATTTGGAAGAGTCACACCGAGAAAAAAACAGTCGTCTTGTCATGGATAGAGCCTCAGTGTCTGCACATGATTGAATGTACGCTGAAAATGAGAAGCTAACGCTTAGAAGTTTACAAACTAGTAACGAAACATTGTTGTTTATAGGAAAAAAAATATGGAAAAAGGTAACTTTTTTGAGTATGACCTCAAGGTTAGTTATGGTCGTAGTTAATATTTCATAAATTACACGACATAAGTTCATTCAACTGGTCTATTACGTCTGAATACTGTTCTAACATGTTTTATGATACTGATGAGACTATTTAAAAGATAATATGCGCGCTTTGTATTACAAAAATAGACTGGTCTAGTACTGAGAGAACCTGTGAAACCAGTAATAGTTACTAAAAAAGCAAACATTACAGTTGTGAAACATTCAATAAAGAAGACTTCCAAGCTGGAGAATATGCGCGCATGCATAAGGGCATGGGAATAAAACACGTGAGGAGAAGAAACCAGTCAAGAACAGTAAGAGCTAGTAACAGAAATGTATGACGTCCGCATGTCAATTACATTTGTGGGCCTGTGGACCGCTTCTGGAAGTTTAATTTCCCCATGATGTGGTTATAATACAATTTGGAATACATTTTCAGGAAAGAAAACAACGTTTTTGCTTTATTCATGATCGACATATTCTCAGAAACTTCTTATAGTGCGACGTTGAGCTTAGACAAGGGCATTCAATGCAGTGTGTCCTCTCCGGCTGCTTTGTTTTATTTGGGCTTGGTTGGACGTTCCATTGAGAGGTTAGTATGACCGGGCCGAGAGTACTTTGGGAATATATCAAATATCTCCTGTGCTTGGGAAAGGATCGATCGTCACCACCACCACCATTACTGTACCAGTAGGTAATGAGATATGACACGCATACTCGTTTGTTGTTTATGAAGTCGCAATTCCAAAAAGCAAAGAAACGACCCTTCGAACGCGAACCTCAGCACCACCAGCGTGGTGCACTGCCCGTGAAAGCGGACACACTCGTGGAGCTTGTCGATTGGTTTCCATACAAAAGTCGAATACTTGATTTCTTTACATACATACCACCTCCTGCTGGAGATTGTTTCTTATTTTTGCTTCTCACAATGGCAACGGAAACTTTGTACATTGGTGTCTGTGTATGTGTGAAGATGAAGACTCAAAAACGTATTGTAGAGCGTTGTTTTTTTCTCTTAATTTTGTCCTCGATTGAGTTGTTTTTGTGTTTTACGCTGTTTGGTTGGATGCTGGCTATGGGTAGAAATCCGGTTGTAGCGATATGGTTCAACAGATCTGAGGAAGGTTGAAAAAGGAAGAAGATGATGAACACAGAACACCAACCCCTTCCTTCAAGCGGTTCGGTTCAGTGTGTGGTATTGCCAGGGGTATGTTGTTTTTGTACAAGTCTTCCCCAGCAGAGAGCGCCGAATATGGCGGATTTTTTTCTTGTTTGCGGTAGAGTAAATGCGATGGACTGATGATTTGTGTCAGCCAAAGTAAATAGAATGGAAGAGAGAAAACGTAATCTTCACCGCTACCGCACCAACAGATAGTGTGTGTGTGTGTGTTTGTACGTATACCTTCCCGGATGCGCTTCGTCATGCGTTTTGCCTGCTAGAGTGCTCGCACCACATCACTCCGTCTGTCGACAGCACCACACACATGCGGCGTATAATGCCATTGTGCCATCCGTCTCTTTTCCGCTACCATCATGGCTCTGATGTGGGGATTTTTCTCTTGCCTAGAAAAGACGATTTACCTCGCGCACAGTATGTGTGTGTATGTATGTGCGCTCGAAGTTGTAATGCATTAGAGCTCCAAAGCCCCCCCAATCATCGGAGCGAGAAAACCCATTCCGTTTCGAAGGACCAAATTCAACCCACGGTGTAAGTCCCGGCCGTCGGAGAAGCCAACGGCAGCGCCAACTCTATCTGCGTCATAATGTGAGGCAAAGCACTCTTGCTGGGTCGTGGACGACGACGACGGTGTTGCCGGCTGATGGAAGGATGATGGCGATGTTGATCGAGAAGCAAACGGGAGCGAGCGGGAGCGAACTATGTGCTCGGTCGGCTCTTTCCTTCCTGTGGCGCTACGTTTTCGCGCTATGCAGTGTGCTGAAGCGTCAAAACAATGTGCATTTGAGAGGGGGGAAATGAAGGAGAGAGCGAGTAGGCCAAACATCGGTCGGTTTCTTTTTAACGTGCAGTGAGGCACGCAGTCGGTTTGGCTTTGGTTTCACAAGAGAGAGAGAGAAAGAGGGAGGAGAAGAAGGGGAGAAGAAAGGAGTTTGGCTTGTGCAAAGTGTGTGCCTTGTGTTTTTGGCCCGTTTCCCTTTGCCAAGAGCGAGACCGAGAGCGAGATAGCGGCAAGAGAGTAGCGCACGATCGGCAAAATGGGGTAGGATGGAATGGGAAAAAACGCTGTACGTGGACCGATGTTTTCCGTAGGGTTAGTATATTGATTTTAATTGGACGCTTGTCAAAACTGGCAGAGCGAGCGGGATGGAAGACGCTGTTTCGTGTGTAGCGCTTGCGCAGCGACGGCCTGTAAGCGCGTGAGAGCGACCGAAAGGATTTGACCGAGATGTATAACTGTGTTGTATACAGTCGATGGATGGAACGATATACACACGGTGTGTGTGCGCTGAGTTGATATGGTTTTGGTCCACGGCTGCCTCTAGGGCAAACCGTGCAGCAGTAGCCAGCAGTGTGCTGTGGTGGTGGTGCTGCTGCTGCTGCGTGTGCTCTCTTGCGTACCGTGACTCGGACGCCGGAGAGACAGTCGGCGCAACGCCGTCACGTCATCCCTGGGATTTTATCGGTGTGTTCACCCTCCGTTTGCTTTGCTTTGGATCGACCACAGCCGCTAAAGCAAAAGGGAGAAGGATGAAAAAAACACCGGGCGAGCGAATGAAATGCCGAATCATGGTGCTCTTCGTCCGTTGGCTTCTTTTGCCAACATCACCAACCAGCACACCCTGGGTGTGTGTGTATATGGATGTGTTTATGTAGATGTGTGTGTTTGGTGTTTTTAACCTACAACACTAGCGCACATATTCTTGCTTACTTCATTGTATGAGGCAACACACATTTGAGGCAATCGATGTCGACGCACCGACCTGAAGAGCACAGCGCGGCCACTGCTTGGCCGCTTGTGTGTTTGTGTGTGTGTATACGTGATAAAAAGGCTAGACGAGACGTGTAGGAACGAAGAGAGCAGTAGAGGCCGCGAAAGAAAGACGTTTCATCTTTTTAAGAGCGTTGTTTTCCTTTTCTTTTTATTATTCCTCTGTTTTTAGATTGGGACGGAAGGTCTCTCTTGTACTTGTATCCCTTTGCACGGTCCTTCTTCCCTTCCTTTCACGTTTGTCTTATGAACGCCCTTCAACCGTCATCGTCGATGATGAGACACGCACAATGCGCAGCACACAACACCGCATCTAGTAGAAGAGAAGCCGTGTGCTAGAAGAGCGTCAAGCGTTTCTTTCTTCCCTGCTCTGTCCAACGCTCTGTTGTTGCCATGTATTTCGTAAGGAAGTAGTTTTTTTTTTCGACTTCTTTAACCGAGACCAATCGATACGATATACCGCACGGAACTACGAATACACACTACATACCTACCTACCCCCCTGGTCGAAATGGGCCTGAGCTAAGTAATCTTAGGTAGAGAGGTATAAGAGAAGTGTGTGTATGTGTTGGAAGAGGCGCGTATGTGCGATGTGTCGTAATTTTCCATATCGTACCATCCGATCCAATTCGTCGATGGTTGGTCTTCCATTTGTTGTAATTTAAGAATCGATTGTGTGGCTAGTATCGAGGGGGAGAACAAGAAAACTGCACCACCTAGACTTACACCCTGGGATTGAAGATTCGCTACACGAGTTGTGGTTACATATATATGCTGCTTGGGTGTGGATCACTGACGTCTGCTAGCAAAAATGTAAATGTTGGTAGTTGCTGCGCTCTTCTAGCCTGGTACAACATTTGTATGAGGAATACAGGGTATTTACGTCTTAAAATTACGTAGAGATATACGATTAAATTGCGTCTTCCACTTGGTAGTATTGATGAGCAGCTGGTTATGTTTTATTGAATACATCGTCATCGAAACTTACAAATGTAATTTAGAGAATATTCTCGTTGTTATTATAATTATTTTCATTGCTCGATCTTCAGGATCAATAACGCACGTGGTTGTCTAATACAGGACGTTGTTGTCAACTAGTCTAAGGTATATGCGCGTTATTTGGAGAAGGAAGATATTAATGTTGTAGTTTTCTGCATAGATATATAGATGTAGCCGGATCGAAGGAGAGGAATAACTATAGCATTGGTTTGACATTGAATTTGATGTCACATGCGTATGATGTAAAGTTTTGGATGATTTAGCTACCTAGGATTAACAACACTATCCAACACACCTTATCAAAGTGTAAAATTTGCGTACAGTATTTCTGTCTGTTTTTTAGACATTATTTGTACTATCTTAAGCAACATGAACATGAAAAATGACTAAATATCATATGTTCCTAACATCACCAAGGCAAGAGCAATTTCTAGTTGCAAGACTGGCTGGTTTATTGTATGCAAAGTATTTTCATTCATTTTTTTGCCTCTGATATTGGTTATTATTTTTATGTTAGATCATTGGGTCTGCAAACTTTGCGGTCGAAATAACAAAATTTTATAAAATTGTTTATAGTTTTACATGTCTTCTTCTATATGGCGTAACGTCCTACGCGGACATGCTGGAATTCATTACCACGCAGCCGGATAGTCGATTCTTGTTACGGGGGCACGGTCCATTCTAGGCTTGAACCCAAGACGGGCATGTTATTGAGTCGTTCGAGTTGACGACTGTATCACGGGACCGCCCCTGTTTACATTAATAGGTGGAAAAGTTCT
>AXCO02011208.1:0-12552 GCA_000473525.2 Anopheles melas
GCCCGACCGTTGCCCAGCGCCCCGATTGCTCTCTGAACTCCAACGCAATAAAATGTGTAGGCGTGGCGTATAACTCTTTACTTGGCGGAGTGGTGGATTCCAGTTTCGGGCGAACGGTGAGGGGGGGGGGGGGGCTGGATGGGTAGCAACGTGCTCTGTCGCTTCCTGGTTTTTTTCCATTCGACGGACACCAACGCTCACGCTGCTGTGGTTTGATTTATGAATTGGTTGCGATGTCTGCGTTTTGCCTGCTCTTTTTCGGGGACACTCGCGAGAAAAATCGACCATTTCGTTGCATAGTGTGAGCGCTTTTTTTGTTTTCTTCTTTTGAGGAAAATAAGTGGAAGTTTCCCTCTCTCCCGTCTCTCGGCCAAGGCACGCACAGATGCTGAAAGTTTTTGCGAAAATTCTATTGCGCTGAAGTTTGCTGCCGATTCGATTTGTACTGTGGAGGGGAGAGCAGTGGAGTGGCTAGGGAATAACTTTCAAACAACGTGCTGGCCAACGTTGTTGTGGGCAATTTAGATAAATAACTCGTTCGGAAGAAGGCAGCACATTTCCGAACAATGTGGCGGTGGTTTAGCGAATCACACAATGTCCCGCAAACGCAAGCCCCAGCCCTATCAATCCCAGCCGCGCTTCTGTAGGGCTGGAGGGCTTTTGTGCGGCGCAAGCACTGTAGCACAAAGTCAGAGATAGAAATGTGTTATTTATTACAAATTTATTTAATTTTCTACCTTTCATTGCCATCATGAAATGAAGGCGGAAATGTTTGAGAAAGCAGCACCAGCATCAGTGGCCTTTGTACGCGATGACGGTGATGTTGGGGTGTGGCGGCAACGTTTTACCATCTTCGACCACCAACCAAACCGGCAGCTGAGTGGAATTGTTGTGATTTTTCTGCTGCGAGACGAGAGTTAAATTCTGCGTGTCCTCCCACGAACCAGACACCGATTTTGGGGTGGGGGCGTTGTGGAGCATTTTGGCCGGAAGGAAGGGGGCGAAGTGCTTAAGTTTCAATTAGGCAGAAGGAAATTGTTTGTGAAAGTTAACGGTTTCCGTTTTGTGCGGGAGGCAAACAGAGAGAGTGTGTGTTGGTGAATTACTTTCTGATCAAATCTTGGTTTGATTTTTGTGGCTACGCCTAACGGGGGACGTAAAATTTTAAAACACCCCTAAAAAGTATTCGGACAGTTTCGTCCCAGGTTGGGGATCTGATTGGGTTTTGGGGAGTGCGGGAAGTTCTTCTGGACTAAACCAGTTAGATGGCACCAAACATTAAGTGTAGTGAAATAAAATTTTCATTTCAAACCACACTCTGCCGCGCCCGTAGAGTTTGGGCGAACGGTTTCGATGAAGAAAAGGCCGTTTTAGAGTTACGACACATAGCCACAATATAAATGACGTTCGTTTGTAGCTCAAGAATTGCGCTTTAAAACTGGAAAGCATAGCGTTTGGCAAGATCTAAATGGTTTCAATTAATTGGACGGGAATAGGTCAACCTCAGAAGAAGAATTTGAAAGATGACACAGTAAGAGAAGAAACGATCACGGCACATTCAATGTTCCGTCTTGCCAACTAATCCCTCCACTCTGTTGATGTGCCCAAAACGGGATAGGGGGGGAATTGGGTTTGTGTTCGAGATTTTTATAGATCGCAAAGCAGTTAAGCACAGCAATAAATCTTTCGCGTAATTAACGCGATGGGCTATGGAGGCTTTGCGGCTAATTGTGTATTCCGTACCGCGCCAGGAACAGGTTCGTGCGAGGATCGGGTCGGCCCGGTCGTTCGCTCGTGCAGTAAACCCCGTAAGAGCATCAGTCCTTGTTTACAGTGCAAAACGAAATTCAAGTTAAAAAGCACCACCACCGTAAATGATAAAGTGTGACCGATTTTTGTGATTGTAATAAGGCGATCCAGTGCAACATCGTGAAGGTAAAATAATTTATTTGCTGTGAATAAATTAATACTGACTGGAGTGATTTACGTTCTACCGAGAGCTGATAATAGTTTGGTGTTTACTAGCCGAAGAATCCACTGCTGTATCCGGACCCGTAGCCGTACTGGTACCCGCTAGCGTATCCTCCGTATGGCCCGGGGAAGCCACCAAAGCCGTAAGGACTTCCAAAGCCAGGTGGCGCTCCATAGCCATACGGTCCTCCAAAACCGCCACCGAACTGGTTGCCATAGCCGCCGTAGTAGCCTTCATGCCCTCCATAATAGCCACCGTAGCCATAGTTGTCGTACGGGCTGAATCCTCCACCGATCAGACCCACACCGATACCGATGCCTCCGAAGCCGAGGTGCCGTTTGTTGCGGTCCGCTTCAGGATCATTCGCCAACTGACGAGTCGCCGGTTGTGGATTTGCTTCACTGTCTACAGATTCCAGGCTTGCTGTTGGCACCGAAACACCAGTAGATCGCGTGTTTTGGATTGGCACTGTTAGGGCCATTCCGACCATCATCACTATCACAAACGCCCGCAACATCACTGCTGTACAATTACTTCGTTGCGTTTCGTTATGCACTGTAACCACAGCTCGCGTCTAGCGAATCTCCGCGAATTAGATTTCGTTATGCACTATAACCACAGCTCGCGTACCACAGCTCGTATAACCACAGTATAACCACAGCTCGTATAACCGAATCTCCGCGAATTAGCGATCGGTCACCTCTTATTTATACGTTTGAAATTTGGGCTGAGATGGCAAACATGCCGACTAAAAGCCTTGGCGAGTGTGTTGTTGATATTGGTTTCGCGAGGTTTGATTCTTTCGCGCACTTCTTCCATTCTTTGCACACCAACCACTTACGATGTGACAATCGTCAAACGGCCGTTGCCGTTCCGTGCCGGACTAGTTAACCTTGGTGTGGTGGTGCGATCTATAGCGTGAATCTGCGGTGTGATCATCTTCCCGGTTTGCAGAGCCGATGGGAGTTCATTGACTGCTAGGGTCAATATCAAACGAACGTAGGAGTTTTGCGGAAGGATTCTGTTCCGGTTTCTATACGTCTGTGGATGATTCAAGCTAACAGCACCAGCTGGTTTGGGAGTACGGTACCAGCACAAACGACTGTTCCACGTTCGAACCGGTTTTGAATAGAGAGAACGAGAACAATGCTTCAAAACGTCAGATGGTGGAACCGTTTGGTGTGTGCCATTGAAGATGCCGTTGGAATCCCCGGTCTCGGTCTCGGTCAAACGGAGTTGTTTGCTATGGAATATTCATGATTGGCGCTAATGAATTTCGAGCAGTCATTTGCGTAAACAACGTACTTGTGAGCATACAACCGAGTATGTGAGAGTTGTGGGGTCTAAGAAAGGTGGGGAAAGATGTATTCTAAATTAAGAAAATAAATAAATGATATACAATTTAACTAACCTAACTAACAAAATCGAACACGGATTATAGAAAACATCGAATGCTTTTCCAAATATCCCTGATGGTTTAACCAGAATGGTTAAAAACTGGTAGAGAATCAAAGTTTTTGTCAAACAACATAGTTTGGGTCATTGTTTCAAGCAAATAGGATGACCGTAATTGCCCTGCAACTTGTTTTATAGCTCTTCCAATTACTATTACATAGTACACGAACGCACTCACTCAACAAGGTTTGCTGCATGGCTGACAAATTTATAATTTGTTTCAAGTGTATCTTCACAGTATCATAACCGTTGTGAATAATTACGAAATGATAGATTAACTAATATGTGCTACGATACAGCATTTCGATAGTAATATAGAAACATATGGATTGGTAAATGATTTACAGCAAATGATCTGTTTGAAAGCAATTGTACCATATGTAAGTAAAGTTATGTTTTATATAACCATTATCAGTACTACACTGCGTTTCATAATAATGGCTTCATCTAGTTTTTGTTGATTTGAGCCAATTAAAAATTATCAGATAATTTTGAAAAAAAAATCTCACGTTTTTCAATGCCTTTGAACAAACTTTTGCCTGAAAAAAATGTCAAAATAATGTTGGAAATATACTTGATAATAAAAAAAACTTGAAAAAGGAGCATTTCAAAATGATAGCCTCACCTTTGATAGTACAACTATCTTGCATGAAACCAAGTGCATACAAATTTAATATGAGAGCCATTGGAATTTGCCACTGTACTAAATTAAATTTTCCATCCATTTTAGGTATGGGTCGGGCAAAACAGTTTGTAGCATATCTACTATACAAAACTTATTATAATACACACTATCAGCTATAGACACATTGTAACACACTTTGGAAAGCCAAACCACACCATTGTAACACATTCATTAAAACACATTCAGTAAATTAGATCATACCATAGCAACACACCCGGAGGAGTTCATGCCGTCCATTCAAACAAATAACAGATGTGACACACTTATCAAAAACAACCGAAACGCACAACATAACCAGGAACAGTATGTTATCCAAAGCAGGAACACTATATGCATTAAACCCAAAACAGGAACTTAGTGACAAGAACCATCGTTCTTGTCAACAAAAGACAAACGTAACTAGCTG
Organism: Anopheles melas; assembly: GCA_000473525.2. Lineage (NCBI taxonomy): Eukaryota > Metazoa > Arthropoda > Insecta > Diptera > Culicidae > Anopheles > Anopheles melas. Next base: position 4,519 of record AXCO02011208.1, read on the forward strand.
AGTGAAAACAATAACTTACCAACATAAATCCCAGAACCAAATGTGCGAAACCTTTAACTTCTTTTTTTTAAAACCAACTCCGATCATGGCAAGTCAGATTCGTTCGGACTGTCAGGATAGAACTATGCCCATCCAACATATATCGACTTCTCATTTAAAGAGTTTAGTTATGTCCCACTACGCAAGGTAAGGCCTCTAAACTCCAACGTTTCCAGTAAGGGAAACCTCCTAAAGGTTTATATGATCTCCTGGACGATCAAGTGTTGAAAAGTCCACTCGAACAAAGTTTTATTCCACCTCGGCTCATATCAGTAAAAATTGACCTACCGCGACGGTACTCGAGGTACAGTTGTACGATCATCGTATTACATGGCGACCGTGACTTTACATGGCGAGCCTATTCAAAAATCGAACTCATTACAAGCTCTCTGAGTACGAAATAGGCCAAATTGATGCTTGTCATGCATTTGGCAAATCAAATCGCGAAATTAGTGAACTTATTCAAAGATCTACGAAAGTTATTAACAATTACCTCAATGATGCTTCAGTACTTGAGGCCAAAGGATGTCTACGGGGCGTCCATAAAAACTATCCGTGAGAGATGAACGAAGAATAATTAAATAGAACTCAACAAAAGGATGCCTGAGAATCAAATGAAAACTTGGATTTAATATAAACAAAAATACAGTACGGTGGACACCCGATAAATCCCCTGATATTGCAAAAGAAAAAATGAAGAAAGCTCCCTATCTAAAACTGCATCATAAATCCTCCAGAATAGATTTGCTACCGAATACATGACATGGACAAGTGAATGGAATGACGTAAGTTTTCGTGATGTGGTATTGAACATATTTTAAACTATACATTGATTGTAGGTCATTTGTATTAATGAAATAAGTTCAATATTGATGGACCAAACGATTATTCTCACTGCTGGCCAGATTCGTGATATGAACCATGGTATTTTTCAAGACTTAATTTTGGAGGCGGTTCTGTAATGATATGGGGTGCATTTAGCAGCCATGGAAAGTATGATTTGGCGATTGTTCCTACACAAATTGGCAGTGATCAGTGCATCCCTATCATAGCCAATCATTTGAAATCTCACATTAACATATAAAACAAAAACCAGTTGATATTCCAACAAGATAACACTTTCGTACATGTCAGGAAGAAAACAAAGAATATCCTGGAGAGAATGCAAATCAATACTTTGACTTGGTCAGCCATTTTAGAGGCGAAAGAACTCCGTTGGACCTCTCTAAACTATTCCAACAACAACAATTGGCCATCCATTTCCTCAGATCTAAATACCGCCATCTGGAACATAATAGTTCGAAAAGTATATGAAGATGGGAAACATTATGAGACCGTGCAGCATCTGGAAGTAGCGATAAGGTATGCCTGGCGAACCTTGTCTGTTCAGTCTTTGATTAATTTTACCGAAAGTATGCCAAACGGATCTTTCAGATGATCAACTGTAATGGAGATTCAACGGATCGCTGGATTTAAATAAACTTATATATGTGTTAAGCTTTACTTAAGTATGTGTTATTTATATGTGTTTTTTTTTTATTTTTTTATGTGTTTTCAATGAAATATTCTTGTATTCTTGTATATATTGAGATATTTTTCAAGTTTTTTTATTATCAAGAATATTTCTTACATTTTTTTATGTTTTTTCAGGCAAAAGTTTGTTCAAAGGCAATGAAAAACGTGAGATTTTTTTCAAAATTATCTGTTAATTTTTAATGGCCTTAAATCAACAAAAACTAGGTAAGGCCATCATTATGAAACGCAGCGTATAAAGCTAATGATTTACAATGCTGGATACTATAAAACTGTTTAAGCTAAGAATACATTTGAATTCTTTTTTGCATTTTGTTGTATGCGGACATTATTTTGCTATCCTTTCAAATTTGAAGTTCTTGAGATGGATGTTCAGAAGGATTTTTTGTATCCAAAGGTGAGTGGTAAGATCTCATTGTCGTACAGCGTATCAAGGACCGGTGACGATCAAGCCTTCCTCATTATAGAGAGGGCGTAGCACGGTAGGCTTAAGAGTACATATCGATTATGACGGAAAATTTACCTCGAGTTGTTCAAGCACCTTTTTGATGCTATGTACCATTGAACTATTTAATAGGAGTAGTTTGAACTTGACCACTAACACGTTTAAATTTGAAATATCTTTCAGGGCACATTCAAGGAACGTCTGTGTTCAAGGATTCTCAGTTCAGGATGGTGTGAGATAGGTTCGTTCTTATTGTTATGTTTTATCTACTATTGTAAATATCCATACTATTGAGTAGTCTACTCATTTGGGCCTTAAGATACAAACGGTCAATCTAAAGGAACAAATAAAAGAACAATTTAACAAAAAACCCTTTTTTATCTGAAATATGCTGCTTAAAGGAAAAATATATACAAAATGTTTGGGTCAATCTATTTCAAACATGAGGGAAATTTTGCCTCATCGCTAGCCATAAAAACCTTGAACTTGGCAAAAACAACGATTAAACAAGAGAAATGAACCGTTTCATCACCTGTGACACCGCAAAATAGTGCCTTTTTGCCTCAATCCGTTCTGTAGTGTGTCATTATTTCTGATTTCAACAGTTGAACAAAATTAATCACAGTTTTCGATTAGTTTAGGTCCACGATCCTCATCCGTTCCGGCTACGAATAGGATCATCCGGAGGAGGTGGCTAAACGTGTTTATTTATTTTTTGTCCTTTACTTTCGTGGAATAATCTCTTCGCTCTTCGAGTTCCGCTTTATCAACAAATCCCATCCCGATAAAAGGTTCGATGGAATCGATCGATTCAAAAGCTTATTTGAGCTGCTGTTGACTGAAGCAACAGTACAAAACACAGTACAACATACGTCGAAACTTGTACGTACAGGGTATAGAATCCTCCAAAAGGTGCAGGAACAATTCCTCAAGTCCCTCCTCGTCTTTTGCCGGTCGAGGGGAGATTTTGGGCTGTTGTCGGGAAGATCACTCATCGGCATTTCCGTTTCAATGAACCGTGAAATCAAAATCCTCCATACCTTGGCCCACTCCTAGCACCAGGCACTATAAAAACAGAAGGGGTTTTCACAATGAAAAGAACAAAAAAAAGGACTATGATAAAATACAACTAAAATCAACTATGAGTTTAGTCCGATACTTAACATCGATTGATGGAGTTCTTCAGTATAGTAGGTAGTGCTTAACTTTGGGAGGGTTCACAAAGGAAAGGTTCTAAAAATTGCAAGCTCGATAACAAAAACTGTCTTTGAACCCTCTAGACACGATAGTAAGTATCATTGTTTACGGTTGTTTACTAACGGATACGCTAGGGGTTGTTTTTGAAGTGTTCATTGAGAGTCGCGTGAGGAACACTCTAGTTCAGTCTTAACGCCTTTTTGGCATAAATTACCTTTCCAGTACTCTAAAAGACTAGCTTGCCCTTCGGAGACACACATACGATTTGGTTGAGTTGGTTGCATACAAACTAGTGATAAAAAAAATTGCGTATAGATAGGTAGCATTTTGTAGAGCACTTGGAAAGAACCCATTCGGTAGCGATGAGCTGATACTGATGTACTGATATTGAACATCGTCTTATGTCCAAGGTATAACATATCATTCGAGATGGAAAGGTGTTTTGAAGTTCGTCATGTCCATTCTCAAAGCAAAAAAGCCACTCACTCAAAGATCTTGGTTGATTTGTGTAGCAAAAACGCATTCTTCATCTAAACCGGCTACAGGAAGGAAGGAACCGGCGCCGGAATGGCCGGTAAAGAGCATGGGTTGCTTGCCTCACACTACGGGTAAAAGGCTTACCAAAGAGTACAATGTCGAATGGTAAAAGCTGACAGGAAGTCCAGGAAACTTTCCAGTACAAGGAAAGCCCGGCCAAAAGCAAACGGACGAATGAAAATGAACTAAAAGCACTCATCGTAAATTCAAATTTAAAGCTCTACAACACTAATGCGCACTGCAAACGGTTGCCATAATGGTGGCGAGTGAGATGGAGCACTAGATCGAAACCACCCTCTGGAGGATCTATGTTGGCTTCCGTAATGTCGTTGATTTTCCATCGGCCACGCTCTTCTGCCGCCTATCACCCACGAGACATCCTTCGATAATTTCCGGTAAGTGTTCTTTGTGTCGCTTCTGGTTGTCTTTCAATTGTCTCTCTCCCACTTTGTGCAAGGGACATCAATAGTAGTGGTACGTGGGCACTTTGATGATAGTACCATAATAATGCTCCAACAACACTTCGACAGTGTTTTGAATCCTCTTTTGGTGAGAGGAGGAATTGAAGGGACGCTATGTTTAGTTTAACCATGTCGGATATAGAGCTACTATACGGACAGGACAGTGCAGGTCGTAAATCAAAGAATAGTTTTAAACCTAGGTTCTACGGGACGACAATGGTAAGGCTGCAGGAAACTGTCTGAGCGCTCCTATTTACCTTCAAAATGGCGCACCGTGTTCATAAATCTTGGCCAATGTCATATAAATAACCAAACTATACACAAAGGTATTGGGTCTTCATGAAAGCAACGGGTAAGGGTAGGATGCGTAAAAGAAGGTGATGAATTTCCATATTCTCCTTCTCACTCTTTGCCTCTATTCACATTCCATGCGCCCAGCACATCGAGAGCGCCCTGCTAGATGATGAGGTTTGGTTAATTTAAGGACTGTTGGGGCTGTTTAGCATGGAATTGGGAAAGGACGTGGTTGACTTTTTAACGACAGAACCCAAAGGAGGGGGCTGTGCGAATGTGTCGAAAATGCAATAGCATAGCAGGTGGTAGAAAAGTGGTGGTTAGGTGTTAGGACGGTATATGGCCTCGTTTTGCATAAATCATTTGGTTTTGAAGTTAATTGAAACAGATTCGGATCCGGGTATGAGGCGCACAGAAGCAGGTCACTCGGTAAGCAATTGTGGCTTAATGGGGAGTTTATGTCCCGTTAGTCTCAAGGACACTAAGTAGTATTCCAATCGGAAAGTAGTGGGACAGAGCGTTAAGTAGAATGAGAGGCGTATCGTATCGGATGAAGGGATGATGCATCCCATGAAGACTTTTTCTACTTATTCTTCTATTTAAAGAGAAAGCACGTATCCTCATATAGTTGTTCAATGTTTCATTTGATACCTAAGAGGCTTATGATATGTCACTATCACTTTAAGACAAAACGTACTCACTCCCTTTCACGCTCATTGAGATACGCATGAAGTATTGAAGAAAAAAAGATGTTAAATCTACCCAAAGTGTAGTAAAACCATGCCAACATTTGTATAATAAAAAGTTGTTTAAAAATGATTGAATTTCTTTTGAGTTTGACTTACTTTTAGTACAACTATACAAATTTTTAAAGTTTCACAGTTTTCCCATATGACGTCACTACATACATTACCTCATTATATAAAAAATAATATAAGAGAGAACAGAAGTATAAATTTATAGTAATAAAAAAATATTATCAATTAAAATACTTTTCGTTGAGCAATACAGCTGTTCCTACTAAATAAAAAAAGATCAGTGTCATTGAAACCATTTCAACTGTTGTGAGGTTTATTTAATGAGCAAAGATCGTAAGAACTGTTCACCGCTTCACTCAACCGTATAAGGACGTGAGTTTTCTTAACATATCAATCACAATCCCTCTTTTCTACACAATGGAAAGCTATAGCTTAACTGCAAAGCGATCATATTGTTTTAGAATGTTTGCACAACCTTTGTCATGGGATATGTAGGTCGTAGGACGTTGGCAAACAAAACAAAAAAAATGATTAAAAAGAAAAGCTTCCCACTTGTTCACAAGCCACTTTGAAAGGATTTTATCCCTTTTAGGTTTTCCTAGTTAGCTACGAAATGGATAGATGGTGGCATGGGAATCAGTTGCTAAAAAGCCGTCTTTAGGGGGGAAGATGAAATTTTTTAGCTAACGGTTTCGGTGAACGGCCGCCCATGGTTGGTGGTGAACCCGCTCATAAATTGGTTTCTGATAAGGGTTCAATTACACAAGGGGGATTGCAGGCTGGCGCATTGAAATCGAAGCCTTTTTAGAGTGGTCGTACTCATGCGTACTTTCTGATGATGACAACGAACCCATTTTAGCACTCCTGTCGGTTGCCGGGAATGAAGAGCCACACACGTGGATGTGCTGTACGCGTTCTTTTAATAACAGACCAGAGAAACCAGCCAGCGTATGAGATGTTTGAACGTAGTTGGGAGATTTTTCATGAAACATGTTTATGTTTCATGAACATAAACACTATAAAATGCATATTTTATGGCTCAATACTTTATTTTAAAAGCTAGCAGGTAAGTACTCCTGGTTGCAGTGCTGTTGATATTGGTCGAAACAATGGTAATCACCATCGGGAAGCAAATTAGGATCATAAATTTATGAAGTAAACTTAAGATTACTGAAAATATATGAGCTCGAAGCTTTTACCATTTGTCAAAGTTATCAGAGAAGTAGAACAATTTATGTGAAGCAATACCTTAGTGTTTGCTTTACATTACGCAGTACATACGCTGTACTACATTGTGTTTGCTTGATTAAGGAAAATGATTCCATATTCCCAAAGACAACAGCAGATCCGCATTAATGCTTTCCTTCCAATCATACTTAATCAGACCAACGAGCATGGTTTGCTTGTAATTCAAAGTTTTCTAAACCGTTGTTAGTTTCTTATTAGCGCCCACAGTCTCTAGGGAAATCGCATGCATGCGATAAAGTTGCTGTTCAGCTGCTTTTATTTGCATAGGAAAGTGTGTTTGTGCGCTTATGACTACTGGTAATTATCTTCCTTCTTCGGGTAATAGTGCGTTTGATTTAAAAATATGCTTAGAAATGCTTTCACTGTTTTGTTAAGGTGGTAAGATGATGCAAATATATTCAAGAGATATTATAATGTTATGATTTGATAGCAAATTTTTTATGCATTTAACAGTTGATATTTTAATTATCATATAGCAAGAACATAAATAAAGATAAATAATTACCACAATACAAAAGTGGCGAAATACTGAGTAATTTGAATACCATCTCGATTGTAGCGACAGAGCATGGCAGAAAGCAAGCGCTTCTTCAATCGTTTATTCTTTATGTGGCAGTGCCGACAAGGAACTTCCCGTCATACCTATTCGTCGCAACCATCGATCTACTGTGCCATCCATCAATCAAGCACTATCAACGTAATGGCGTTCGATAGGATCTTGGCATTTCGCGAAGACGCTGCCTACGCTCTGGTTTTTATCGGCGCACGTAAGACAATGACATCAATTACTGCAAGGGAAGAGAAGTTGCTGTTTCCGTTTACACAACCCCTACCATCTTATCGACTTGACGTCATAAGTAGGGGTAGAGTTTGTTTTCCAGACAACTCTGATTAGCCGGAAGTAGCGTTTAAGCTCGGTGAAAGAGAATGCACCATCACCAACGACGATTAGCAAGGAGGGTTGTAAAATTTAAATGCCGTTGCTAGCGCGTTCGGTAAATATTGGCGGTTTTTTGGTGGTATCTCCCACCCAGATACGGAAAAGAATGGAAATTTTAACGCCGCCTGTCTTCACACAGCCTGTTTGTTGGAGCTGCTCTGAGGAGAGCGATTTCAAGTCAAAAGATTGATTGATCCTGCTTGGAGTGATGTTCAGGGTAAGAAGCGTGTGAAGTTGTGTTGTGGCAGCGTTCGCTTGTCTTTAGCACGGCCGCTTTGTGTGATTACTCAAAAGTGGAGCAATAGACGTTCGAAGAAAATCGGATAAAAATAGCCGCCAATGATGGGTGTACGTTATTGCCATGGAGATGAAGCACTCCCTATCAGTGACAGTATCGAATTTATGACTAAACGTTAACGATTACGGTAGGGACAATATCGTGCCGTTCATGCCATCGGTTTGATTTTTGGATAAATAGCTACAATAAAGGTTATATGCTGTGTCTGTCCAGCACTGAGTTTAACAATTTTATGTTACAACCCTCTCTTATTTGACACCTCTCCAATTTGAGAAACCTCTCTT
>AXCO02011209.1:0-10447 GCA_000473525.2 Anopheles melas
ATATCATATTACATTATGTTGTGAATATATGGGGTTGATTTAATATAATTATAATACAGTCTAAGCTCATTGGTTAAACTTCGATTCCCTTTCAACTTTTGAATATGTGCTTTTTAGTTACGAAACAAGGTGGCTAGATCGACTACAGGTGAGTTCTTAGCTCTGATTCTGCTAGCCATGATGGATGGAGTTTTCTGTGGCGATAGGCAGATAGAGAGTTATGGTCGCTAAGGACTTTGTATGAGTTGCTAAGTAATTTTGGACTCCTGGAAGGAATTTTGGAGCTGTCAGATGAAGATTTGGCAAAACACACTGGACGGACCGAGCAGTAGTACTTTATGGACCTTGTTACAAAAGCTAATTTTGCCTAACTTACGGCGTTAATCGTTATCTTCTCTCTTTCTCTTAATATTATTTTGAGTCTTGCTATAGTGTTGCTATATTTATAACCGGCAGTTTATAATAGCAATTACAAACATCGAACAAATGAGTATTTTATATCGGAAATATTACATTTAAAATTTTAACCCCGAGCATCTAATGTTACAACTATATTCAGCACTGTAAAACCGTTTTTACCTCAGTTTGATACGGTGCCACGAGCTAAGGATTGCATAAAATGCACTAGAGTTTTGCCTGAAAGGGCAGGGTAAGAGCTTACGTAGTGCCATACCGATGAAAATTATGTGTGATGGGGTGGCTACCGAAAATATGCATATGCCATCCCACTTAACCTCCACTTTCAGTTTGAGCGATGTGCTTTGATGGTGTGTACCGCGTGGGGACGACGCGGTGTGTATTGTTGTTTTTATTTCCTTTTTTTTTTTGTTTTGCTTTCCCACGTGTGACATAATATTTGCCATACCATTCTGCGGCACACAGTTATGTCTGCAATTCTGCTATCCGTGTCGCATTAGGAATGCAGTTTATTTAGGAGCTTTTAATATCGTTCGAACAGTGCTCATTTCCTACCTGCTTTATCGCAATCTAGTGTAGCCAAATAAAAAAAACACACACACACAAACGACCGGAAATATTAACCAACTACGCGAACTACACTACAGTTAATGGAAGTTATGCTCGATAACATTAACTGCACGATAATAAGCGAATAAAAAATGCTATTTTTACCCTCCCAAACGCTTTCCCCACGGCCGCCAGCAATATATAATATCGCCCACGGCTCAGCGTACTGATATTTACCTTTTTGGTGGGAAGCAGCAAGCCAGCTACAAGCAAACCCATCCAGTGCGATGGGAGACCGGTGCTGCCCGGCCTACCGCGATCGAATGGAAATGGAAAAGAGGGAAAACCGCTGGCCCGCAGTGCAAAGTTTACAATAATTACGAACATTTTACCAACGCTAGCACAAACAGCCAATAACTGTTCCGACGCGTCGTTCCATAATTTTACATTAAACAAAAACCACAAAACTCATCGTCCGACCGTCATGGTAGTCGCCGGTTTGAGGATGCAAGAGGAAACGGATTTGTGCGAAGCCTAGACCAGAAGCATACACACATAGCTCACTGTGGCCATGGTCGGGGTGTGCCTCCAGTGCCGAGAATTCTTGGTGGGTTTGTTTAATAGACTCATTAAAAACTAAACCATCGTCGTCCCTCGGTCGAAACTTCGGTTCGTTCTCCGGTGGTGTAGCTCCGGCCGGCAAAACTTTGCTCCATCCAACCTTACCCAGCACGCAAAGGGTGCGATGTGGTTGGTGGAGTTGGATCAGCAGGGCGGCGGCAAAAGACAAGAGCTAGAAAACTGGTTGTTATTATAATTTACGTCGCACAACCCGTGCAAAAACCGGCCACCGAAAGTTGGCGTACACTTTGGCAAAGGTTTTTCCCCTTGGTGCAGAGGTCTCGGTGGGGTTTTCCGTTCTCCGGTGCGGTTGCTGCGGGTTAGCGACAGTTTGTGCAACCCGTTCTAGACCGTGTCCATAGCAACGGGGGGAAAAGCAACACAGAACAAATGGTGGAAGAAAAAAACATCGGATCTACTAGAGCATCTTCCATGGATGCGTTCTCGACCCCCAGGACGCACAATTGTCCGGTTCGAGTTAAATTTAGCACGGCACAGCTGATATGGACAAACCAGGCGGCGACTCGGCTGACTATGGTTTTGGTACGCTGTCCGTCCGTCACCTAACGACCACAGAACCGATTATGCTGATGGTGAAGATGATGATGATGGGAAGTGCGCTAATGAATATAAACCTTCGCCGAAAGCGAACACACACCGTCCGCCATCTCGCACCGGAAAAGGCGAACCACTCCGGACTGACTGTGGTCCGAATGGGCACGATTTCCGTTGCTTCGGGACAAAAAGTCTCTTTCCCCGCTCGGTCCTGCTCGGGCGCTTTTACTAATTATAATTTATGAATTTGATTTTTCGGTTCCAACTGTTTCCTCTTACTTGCTGCGATTAACCTTTAGCGCGGTTTTGCCCTTCTGTGTGTACATGACCGCCCGTTGTGCGCGGGATGTGTTTGTTTTTAAACTTAACATAAACCCACGCTCAGTGCGTTTGTTTGATTGGGTTGTTCCGGGAAGGCTAACAAGCAACAAAACCGTACCCACTGGCAAGAATGCAAGACGTTTCAGACACAGCCGTTACACACGGATCTATGGACGCACGGGGAAGGTCCGGTCAAGTAAATGATGTGAAACTTTGCGCCATTACACATTGGCACAAACAATCCTATTAGATAGCAACAATGCTGTTTTTCATCCCGTCCTACCTGTTGTACACGGCTCTTGGGCACAAACAACATCTAGGCTAGGAGAAAGCATACAATGTCACCGTTTCCTTGCGTTAAACTTCTGTGCGCAGAGCTTTCTTCGTGCGCTTCGACTTGTTGTCGACGACTAACTTTCAACATGACAACGGCTTCTGCTCAGCTCCCCACGGGATACCAGGCAATGAGATTATGATGCTGTCCAATGCTGGGATACTACCGTTCCGGGACCCATCCATCCGCTCCTCCTCTTCCTCCACCTTGTGAACAGACCGGACAAACAGGCCGGAAAATTGCACCAACAATGGACAAAGGGCGAACGGTGCTAGGGGGCTGGTGTGGTTCGTAAGAAGGTCTTTAAAAGCGGAAGTGTGACGTGCTCTCGAAGCTTACTCGGAAGTCTTGGCAGATTATGAAAGCGGAAGTTTACAACTTTTCGAGACAATAGTAAATACGCTAGATGGCAATTAGGAGATTAGGAAATTGTGTTACTACTGCTATTGCTGCTGCTGCGCAATGGATGGAGGAGGTGGAAGTGGAAGTGAATTTGGGGGTTGTTATTGTTTTAAAGTGAGCCCATGAACAGTGGATGTAATGTTGTTGAAGATTACAGCGAGTGCAATGTAAAACTTCTGCCAAAGCATCTCATAATGTTTGAGATAATTGTAGTTGGAAAGCAGTGAAACCGTAATAAGAACACTTTCATTCGGGGTTGTATAAATTTAGGGTTTTTTTATAATTATCCCTGTCCTCTTTCCACAGCGATGAATTCCTTAAAACAGAAACATGTATCGCAACAAGTTTTTTTTTCTTTATTATTATAGAGACTTGTCGCAACAAGTGTATGATGAAATCCGGGAAGCGAATGTTGAATGAAAACAACAACGCGCCTTCATGTATGCAATGAACTAATATCAACCTCTAATAATGGATGAAAAGTTGGCTAACCAATAAAATTAAATTATTTTATTGCATGTGTTTCAGTTCGTTTGTAAACCACTCCCGCATAATGTTATCTTTATTTCCTCTTGGAATGTAATTGTAAATTTTTTCTCAACAGCTATGAGATGACATTGAAGTATACAACGCCTGAAAGTATGCAAAACTTGTACAGTTTGCTAAACGCCTGAAGGTATGTAAGTATGCAGCTGTACTGGAATTTAAAGCAGTATTGCACCATAAATAATGATTACTCCTCCTTGCTAAGAGCTTAAATAGTAAATCATTTGTTTCATGTTGATTTCACATTAACTTGATTGATTAAACAAATTTCAGAAGTAGATATATTAAAATCAATCAAAAATTAACAAGGACAACATAGTATTGAAGAAGTAATCAATTTAAAAAATGCATATTTATGGTCTATAGTGATCCAAGTCAATAGAAGATTTGACGCATGTGAATTTTGAATATTCTAAATGCAAATTATCGTTAGGAAATGTTTGGAAATATTTTCATATGTTAACATAGTTACAAACAAATACGCAAATACCAAAATCAAATAGAACTTCACTGGCTGGAACGGGTCAAAAGCAGTTTTTTTAATTCCAGATCCAGAGATTAAATAAACTTTCTTACTTACTTACATATCCAACGCTTTTCTTTAGCTGCAACAGAATGTTTTCTCATGCTACCATACCTTACACAGTTGGGTAGCTTCGCGACTGTCTTTCTAATTAATTTTACAACCATCGTTCATCCTTCGAACAGGCTTTTTTATACGCTTTCCTCGAATATTCTTAAAACATTTACGATTGCCTATAGCGAAAGCACTCTGTTGTAGCTCCTAATCCCTTTTTGTTGCTTTCGAAACGTAACCGTGTATGGGTAAACGGAAGCATACACTCAACAAACTCACTTTTTCAAACTCAATAAACGCAAAAAAACTCACTTTGTCAAACTCAATAAAATAAAAAAACACACTTTTTCATACTTCATACACTCAAAAAACTCACTTTTTAAACTCCATACACTCAACCGTTTTATTTTCTCCCCCTCGACCAACGGTTTTAACATTCGACAGTCTCTGTGCATATCCCGGAAAAGCCACTGCGCACGGTGCATAGGAAATCGGTTGTGATTCATTCGCACGCGCATTCGCGTCTCTTTTACGCATCGTGTAATTCAATTTTGAACCCCTTCAGCCCCAAAGTGCTGCGTTCCGGGCCGATGCCAGGGAATGGGGAGCTATTGTTTTCGGCCCCATAAGATTCGTCCCCAGCACCCATTACATGGGCGCGATAAATGTTTATACCTTCTAAAATTCTACCAGATGTGTACACACTCGCTACAGCTACAAATGGAGCTACAATTAATACGCGGGAACTTTGTTTACCAAAAAAAAAAGGGAAATGTCGCTGATGTGCCGTTGAAACTGTGTTGCACGATGCAACAAAAATGTAACTGGCCATTAAACGACACGCGGCGGAATGAAGATGATAAATATTTTTACAAGTTCGTTATGCTCGCGTACCAAAGCTCTGCGCTCTTTACACCAGCAGCGAGCCAGAATCGAACAGTATACAATTTAAATGCTTCAAATAATAGCTCAACGATTCACGGAAACGAATTGCGAAGGCTTGCAATAATAACTGAGACAAACAAAAAAGATCGGGAAAAAAAACACATTAAAATAGAAAACCTCACATTGCCATACACTTTTTCGGATGCATTTTATTGCATTTCTGGTTTGTATTATTAAAAAAAAAACCCGCACGCATTCCACGAGTGCGTATACATCTAGCAGCATCATGTGCATTCTCCGGAATTCACTCTGCAATATAATGAAACTGCGTTAAAAAAATCACCAACACACTAACATGTTTCTGCTTCCACAGCCTACCACGTGCGTTTCCCTGGCGGTGCATCCATCCTGGTGCGCAATACGCAAAACCACGTGCAATAAATGCAACGAGGAAGATAATTTAAATTCCCCTTTTGGCTGGTGGACCTCCGAACAAAGCAAACAAAAAAAAAACAGACACACAAACACATACAAAAACCGGTTCAAAACCTATAAGCTGCCCTTTTTTATTTCATTAAGTCATCACCACCATTACCTTTCTCCCGTGACAGGACGGTAGGAAGAAACACTGAAACAACATTATTCCTTCCCAACATTCACCCCAACGCTTGAGGGAAATATAGATGGGACAAAAGTTCCCGATCTTCCAGACTTCCAGCGCGTGTATTTGAACCTGCTGTTTGTCCTTTTGTTTTAAAGAGCTCTTTTTTGAATAATCAGCCACCCGTTTTTTGTATATAATTCACTAAAAACATAGCCCCCGAATGAAGCAACTAGCACCGACCGCGCCCCCAAGGGACTTAGTATGGCTGTGGGTGCGGTGCCGCTCAGGGTCGTACCCAGCTGGCTCGGGTGTCTGTCAAAACAGTCGCTCTAGCTAAAGCTAAACTTTGCCATAATTTATTCACATCATTGTTCGTCGCTGTTCGTCTGCAGCCACGCTGCTGCTGCTGATGCCGCTGCACATGGGAATGCAAACATAGGGACGATACTGTCACAGCTTTTGAGAAGGGGTTACCCGTACGTATGAATACGAAGGAGGTAGGAACTCCTAGGAGGATGAATGGGAGTACCCAAACCGCCACCTTCGGTGTTCGGTTGTTTCTGAATGATGAGTTAAAAATTAAGATCCAAACTTGCTCCACCAGCTGACTAGTGTGATGCTGTCCTTCACCGGTTCGGGATAGGAGGCTACAAAGCATTTAAAAGGGAAATTAAAGCTGCTCAACTCTAAAGTTTTTGACGAGCGTGCAGGTCGTTCTGTTTGTAGTCACAATACATTGGCTGAAAGGGGTGTTTTGAACATATAATGTGCAGAATGTACAGATTGTACCGCAATTACCGCAATTACAGATTGTACCGCGCCTGAGAGAATGTTTAGTTTTTTTTTTTGCAGACAACCATAATGTGCCTTTTATTTATTACAATTTGTATATTCACTTACAGGATAAGCATCATGACATTTTAATTCACATTAGCTACAGAACGCAGTATACAGTAAGAAACGATTTCACCGGCCAATTCAAACGCGACGAGTACATTTCAAGATAATGCAACCGAAGAGTTTTTGTTATAGTTTCCTTTTTACCTCCTTCTCCTGCTTCTCCTCCTTCTCCTCTTTCACACAATGCACTTTGCGTTCCTCTACGCAGCGAGGGCGCGCTACAACAAAAGCGCAGCACAATATAAATAAACGTTACCTTTGTTCTATTTCCTTTCCCGCTTTCCCCACCCTTTCTTGGTCACCCTTCTTCACGGAATTCCCGACAGGCGGGCGCTTCAAGCCCGTCTACTGAAGCGATCGCGAGACGTCCAAGCGTGCCCAGCGGGACGATCCGTTGGAGTGGTGTTTCGTCCTTCGTCTCCTTCTGCGTGAGCACTACGCATCGTTCGCGTACACGATTACACGCATGTTGTAATGTAGGCACGACAACAAAGGGGACAGAAAGGAAAGCTGGGAAAATACGCGAGTACGTACACAACTAACGAAAATATTGCTAAACAACAACTAAGCGCATATCAGTCCCTAATGTGCCGCCCGTGGCTATGAAAGCACGGCTTTATGTTGTTGGCCTCTCTATATCCGCTAACGCCACCTCCTTCCCCAACCGAGCGACACGGCTTCGACAATTTGGTTTGCGATTTGTTTTTTGTTTTACTCTCTCTCTCTCTCTCTCTCTCTCTCTCTCTCTCTCTCTCTCTCTCTCTCTCTCTCTCTCTCTCTCTCTCTCACTCACTCCCACTGCAAATATGCTTTCATTTAGTTGAATAATAAATTTGAGTGCCGCGAAATATCCCTACCGAAGCGGAATCGGTGTAGGACGCAGTGCAGATGCAAACGCGAATAGGTTGTAAATGCTTCACGCGCAAACTAGTAGTACGCTCGGCGCGGGTTGTTCTGAAAGGTATAAGAAATAGAGCGTCATTTTAGTGCGTATGTTGTACTTCCCTATCCATTCCAGTAACTCGGACTTCAACCACTTACCAACGGGTTCGGCCGGAAACGGTACGCCAGCATCATGCGCTTCCGGTACGCATCGTACTCGTTATCGTTCACCTCCGGGTTGTCCGGCGTGATGATGCCCAGGCCCTGATTATTGTCGCGCTGTGCGGCCCTGTGCGGAAGAGAAAACAAAACCGTCGCGTTAATGTATCACCAGGCAACGGTACCGACAGCACCGCACCCGCACCGCACCGCTACATACTTATTGATCGGATCGACAATGCCGCTTCCGTCCGCGCCCAGCCCCTGACCCTGCTTCCAGCCGAGCTTCTGCAGCATCTGGAAGCCCACGTTGTCCTCGCGCAGCTTGTAGTCCTTGTAGTCGCTCAGGTTCGGCTGACGGTTGTGCTTCTGCGCCTCGTACTTCTCCATAAACTTGCGCAGCTCCTCGGGCGGCAGAAAGTCCCCGATGTGGTGCTTGCCCTCCGACTGGCGCGTCAGCTCGTTCGCCCACTTCTGGGTCGCCTCCATCTCCTGCATGCGCAGCTTGTGCTCCCAGGTACCGCCCGTCGTGTCCTCGTCCGAATCGTACTCGTACTTGAACCGGCCACTGTTGGCCAGCCGGTCTATTTCCTGCCGCTTGCGCAGCATGTCCTGAAAGAGCAGATTGATCTTGTAGTGGTCTTCCGCCTTCTTCCAGTCCTCCTCCGACAGGTTGGTGCTGCCAAAGTTTTGTCGCGCGTACGCCAACAGGGCCGGATCGGTGCGGCTCACGGTGGACAGCTTGGCCGATGGAAGGGCGGGCGGTGGCCCCGGCGGATGCACTGGCAGCAGCGGTGGTGGTGGCTGTGTGTGGAAGTTCTGCCCGGGGGGCGGTGGTGCTTGAGCGACGCCGGCCACGAACTGCGGCCCGGCGCCACACTCCACCTGACCTCCCCAGCGACTTTTGCGCCGCTTTGCGGCCAGCTGCTGTTGCTGCTGCTGTTCGGCCGATCCTTCGGCGGCCCGTTTTCCACCCACCGTGGACGAGTGTTCCGCGTTGCGTGTTTCCGTTTTGCCACCGTTTGCGCCACCACCACCACCCTGCTGCTGCTGACCGGTGGCCGCCGTTCCCGATTGGTTCTGATCGTTGTACGACGCAAAGTCCGAATCGGTCGAGCTGTACTCGGGCCGACCGGAGCCACCGTCCGGCCGGAACGGGCCGGAACCGGCCTCGGCCAGCGTACCGTTGGCCTCGCGCAGCCGGAACTCTTTGTAATCCTCAAAGTTCGGCTGCCGATCGGACGTCCGGCGGAACCGCTCCACGAAACGCTCGTAATCGTCGCGCATCAGAAAGTCGCTCAGATGGCTCGGACGGACGCGCTCGTACAGGCGCGTGATCTCGCTGATCCAGCACATGATCGCCTCCAGCTTGACCGTGTTCAGGCGGCGCTCCTCGTCCGAATCCACCCGCTGCCCGTCGGTGGCGTTGCGCAGAAACCGATCGTGCTGCTGTATCTTCGCCGTCAGATCGTCGTACAGCAGCTGCAGGCGGTAGTGCTCTTCCGCCTTGCTCCAGCATTCCGGCGATACGTCCGCCACCGTGCCGTAGTGGTGAAACACGTACTGCAACAGCCCGGGATTGTTCCGATCGATCACGGGCGGCGTCGCAGCAGCTGCTGCAGCAGCTGGCAGTGGTGGAGGCGGTGGTGGCGGCGGTACGCTCATTTGTCCCGCCGTTAAGGCCCACGGTCCTTGCTGCAGCTGTTGCTGTGGCGGTTTCTGCTGCTGCTGCTGCTGCTGGTGTTCCGTTCCTGCCCCGGTACCACCTCCTTCCTGGCTGCCAGCCGTGCCCGTGCCGTCGGTGTTCTCGCCCCAGCGCGACTTTTTGCGATACTTCTGCCGATGGGCACGGGAACCACCACCGCCACCGCCAGCGCCGCCACCCCCGCTGCCGCCTGTCGCACTACCGCCCGCACCGGAGCTGCCACCGTTCTTGTCGTTCAGCGACTCGTTCGCACTGTCGCCCAGCCCGCCATGGTAATCGTCGTCCGAGTCGGTCGAGCTGCCGTCCTCGCGCCGATTGCCCGCGTCGAACGTTTTGCGCTTGAGATTCTTCAGATTGCGCTCGCGGGCCTCCCGCACGTACTCCGTGTCCGAGTCCGTTTCCGTCGTCGACTTGTCGTCGTAAAAGTGCCGCTCGTCGCCGTAAAAGTTCGGCATCATGTGAATGGGAATCTCGCCCGCGGCACCGGTGCCAGCCTTCGAACCTTCCGGGCCACGCTGTCGGCCGGTGTGCGGGTGCTGCTGCTGCTGTTCCTGGCCCTCATCGATGATCGAATCGTCCAACACGTCGGCCGGATCATATTTGGCATCATCATCGTCATCGTCATCTTCACCGTCGTCGCCGCCGCCGGTCGGTTCGGTTGGATCGTTCATCCTCCTGCTGGCCACTGCCGGGCCGCCGGTACCATGTTCCGCACGCGTCGCCCGACGAGCGTTGATCATCCGACGAAAGCCACGATACGCCTCCGACTGCTTATCAAACACGAACCTACATGAGAGCAAATAAAAACACAAACAAGCCACGGCAGAAACGGGCCGATGGTAGTGTCGGGAAGGGGAGCAAGCACCAGAAAGCGGGCAGGTCGGGAATTTGGGGAAATGAATGGAAATACACATGAAAAAGGAAACAGATGGATTGGTGGGATAGAAACAGAGAGATAGAGAGAGAACCAGAGAGAGAGAGAGAGAGAGA
>AXCO02011210.1:0-11027 GCA_000473525.2 Anopheles melas
TATGAGAACTCCTGGAAAACTCTGTAAGGCACTAGCGTAACCTACCCGACCAGGCCCGCAGTCTTGGTAGGAAGTCGTTCCAGAAGGCGCACGAGGTCGCCATCGGTCCGCGGCCATACTTTTCGCCCCGCAGATCGTCCTCGCCCTCCGCGTTGAAGATAAAGTAGATCGGGTTCTCCCTCGTGTACAGTGGCCAGTGTTCGCCCTCGAGGGCCGGATTGCTGTGTATGGTGGGGAAGGGAAGACAATAGGAATAGTGCTTTTATGTTGCCTACAATTTCCAGCCGACGGGGCTCGTAGGGTGTACGTACCCGGTGCGTGCAAACTCGCTCACCGACAGTACCATGCGGCGGCTCAGGTCCCGCTCCCGCTGCCGGTACTGCAGCGACGCGTTCATCGGCTGGCCGAAGATATACTCGACCTCGTCGCCGTGCAGCACGCCCATCCATTCGCCCCACAGGGAGGTGCTGGTGCGCTGGAAAACGTCGAATTAAGCAGATCCCTTTCGGTTAGCAACACTCAAAGCGGACTGAGGCTGAACAACACCAACAAAGCGTAAACTTACGTGCGTGAAGTAGTAATAGTGCACCGAGGCGCCACGCTCCGTCAGCCCGAGCGCAAACTCGTTCGTCGGACAGATGAAGAAGTGGTCCCCGACAGCCCGCCCGACCTGGTGCTGGTTCTGGTACCCATCGTTGCCACTCTCCCATCCCGTGTACTGGGGTGGTGTGAGGTGAAAAACACGTTAGAACAGGACTGCGCTTTGAAAATGAGGTACTATATCGCACAAACACACACCTGAAAGATGATTGCCTCGCGTTCCGGCTCGGACGCTTTGTTGAAAATGGTGTTCATGATTTCCAAAAACTTGTCCCTCGGCAGCGAGGTGGCCGCATCCTTCTCAAAGTAGTCGATAAAGTCGTACAGCAGAAAGTAGGTGCCTGCAAGTGGGAGAGCATACACACGTTCCAGTTAAGCAAGAGCTGAAATACGGCAAACATCCGGAATCGACTCTGATTCGATTCCGATAATTTCGGAACCGACTCCGAAAGGTAGGTTCGCCCAGCATTCATCCCGTCCGAGCCGTCGGGAATCGTCCGAAGTCATTCGGAGCTATCTGGAGTCAGCCGAAGTCGTTCGGAATCGTCTGGAATCGTTCGGAATAGTCAGGAGCCGTCCAGAGTCACCTAGAGTTCGAGTCATCCGAAGTCATCCGATGTAGTCCGGAGTCATACGATGTCGTCTAGAGTCATCCGGAATCATGCGGAGTCATCTGGAGTCGTCCGAAATTATCCGAAGTCGTCCGAAGTCGACGACTCTGGAAAACTCCGGACGACTGCAACTCCAGACGACTTCAAATCCAAGAATACTTTGGACTGCAACTCCAGACCACTACGAACGACTCCAGGCGACTCTGGGTGCCTCTGGACGACTCCAGACTACTCCGAATAACCACTTTGGACGACTTCAAAAGACTCTGGAAGACTGCAGACGACTACAACTCTGGACGATTTTGGACAACTCCAGACCACTCCGAACGTCTACGGGCAACTCCGGCCGACTTCGGATGACTCAATCCCGGACGACTCCAACTCTGGACGGAACTAGTGGTTCCGATTTTGCCGAAGTCGAAATCGAACTAACAATAGTGGGAGTACTGTCGGAGTCGTGGGTGTGGTCCAGAGAGCAAATCATTAGTCTATAGCCGCTCACTACTATCGTACCTTCGTCCCGGTTGCTGCCGACCAGTATGTCAATTCCTTCGAGGTTTGCCTCACGCAGCATGGTCATTGGATCGGCTGTCATGAACACCCCGTCGATGGTCGGCGCGGATGGAAACCCCAGTATGCCGGAGTACGAGTTCCACTGCTGGACCGAGATCGTCTTCGCGTCCACGTTCCTCATGCACTGCATGACCGTGCTCGGTGACTCCTGAACAGCGAGCAGATAACGGGCCGGTTAGCTAAGCAGACAGAGTGCCGATATCGATATTCCCATTACCTTCAACATTGTCAGATTACAGTTGCAGTCGTCGATGAGCCCTTCCGCGATCTGTAGCGCCTTCTCGGCCGTCATATGGCTCCACGGTGCGTTGAGCGTGCCCGACTGCAGGATGCCCCGCTTGGACAGGCCGCGCGTCACCGGCGACAGCAGGTGCAGGCTGACCGAGCTGCCGCCCGCCGACTCGCCGAACAGCGTGATCAGATCCGGGTCGCCGCCGAAAGCTTTCGCGTTTTCCTTCAGCCACCGGATCGCCAGCGCCTGGTCCCACATGCCCATGTTGCCGGGCGCATCCTCCTCGTACCCGTTGATGTACGGTGCCAGGTAGAGGAAGCCGAACGCACCGACCCGGTACTGCATCGACGCCACGATCACATTGCCAACCGCGGCCAGTATTTCCGCGTTGTAGATGTCCAGGGTGGAGGTGCCGCTCATGAACCCGCCGCCATAGATCCAAACCAGCATTGCCAGCCCGCCCTTCGACTGGTGCTGGCGCTGGAAATCGTCATCGTCCTGGAAGTACTGCAAACAAACGAGCGGGAGGGAATTAAGTGGGAGGATGTACAGAAATAGCCACCATACGGTAAAGGGCATCGCAGCTTCCGCAGCGCTACGCAACACTTACGTCATTGTTTCCAAAGTTCAGGCCGCGTCCATGCCGTAGGCGTGTTTTCGTCGGCACCCAGATGTTCAGATACAGACAGTCTTCGGAAACGTTCGTGTTGGGATTCCACATCTCTTCGCCTGCGAAGCCGGGGAAATATTCGTACCTGCAAACGGAAGGCATCCAATAGGCAAGCAAGTGGAAGGTCAGCGTCAGTAACTCTTTTCTTTACATTTCCAATTGCACAACTCCGAATGTTTGAGGAGTTCCTTCGATGTGCGTAGGTTCGTAGGAATTGGAAGGGGTGTTTTTTTTTATATGACAGAGGAAAATAATACAACGATATACAAAGGCAATTGTTGGTAAAAGATAGACATCCGAAGAAATGTCACAAAACGCTCCCTGAGATGTACAGATTCGCAGCATGCAGAGGGATATCGGAATGAAATAATTGCTAGAAATTGATATTCCTTGACATTTACTTTTAAGTTCTCCCACCCGGCTTAGGTTCCCAAGATACTTAGATATCAAAACGAGTGCATCGTCATTGTATACTGGAACACGTAGTCATCACAACACAATAAAAGCTGTAATTCCACCAATGATTCAGATGTCGTAGTTCGCAAGGATACTGAGAAATAGTGAATTAACGGATTCATTGGGCGTTCGTAGTTGTCACTGTTTGTCAGAGAACTAAGAAGCTTCAGGCCGTGCACTGGCAGCAATCAGAACAAGATATCAGACTCGAACAAACGTATAGAGTTATACAGGTACAATGTTAGGCACTCTCAAACAAACTAGAGTCTAATGTCTTGATCGATAGGTTGATAGAACGCGCTTGATATTGCTCGATAAAAAAGTACTGCCCAAGATCCCTAGAACCTAAAGTATTCTGAAGGTCAGGAATTGTGTGTTAGGAATCAATAGAGCAAAAGTTTTGTTTGCACACAAGTTCCTAATATTCTGATGATTTTGAGCAATTAGCAGAGATAGAAAAAAGAGGAATTATTTAATGGAGATTAGAATTCAGAGTTTTCTAAGAGTTGCAGAGATTTTTCATTCCCCTTCAAAATGACCTAGTTGAGGCATACCAAAAGTTGAAATTTCTAAATGTCAAAATCCTCAGCATTTCAGGTAAAAAGGGAGTTCATTGGGACGGAAATTCCTAGATTTAAGCTCCGAAGGCAGCATTTGCTGCTGGTTCCCAGATTTCCCTGGGAGTACAAACATTTAAAAAGGAGGTTCTGAGCATTTTACCCGAATGTCCAGGTTCCCAGGATGTGGGGTGACATTCAAAAAGGGAAATACATGGAATTCACACACACACACACAAACAAACAACACACGCACACCTACATCATAAACTCACCGTTCCTGTATGCACGACGGAGGTAGTCTGGTTGCATCGAGCACCCCGTGCCACGGTTCGGCCGGGACGGGCTTCTTGAACCGCAGGCTGTCCACCGGCGGCTTCGCGAACGGTACGCCATTGAACACGTGCACCTCGCGCCCCTGCACCATGGTCGAGCGGCCGCGGATCGGACCGCTGCTCGTTTGCACCACCAGCCGATCGATGATGGCGTAGGCGGGACATATCACAGTCGCGCCGAGCAGCAGCACCAGCACGTTGCCGACGCCAACTCCCGACTGGTGGTACGCGGACGCCATGCTGGCGCTCTCGGGGTCTCTGGTGCGCACGGACGCCTGGTGGAGCGGTTGATGGTAGAGTTCCCGGTGCGTTCCGCTCGCCGCTCTAGCGCAAAAACGCGTTTGCTGAGACGGCGGTTTTTGCGGGCGGTTTGGGACTTTTGGTTGTTTGCTGGTTCGTCGGCTGGTTGTTGTACAGAGTAGAGTCGTTCTGGCGTTCGCTGACACACTCACATTTCACATCACTACTGTTACTGCCACTGGAGGGGGTTGGAGAAGATGGTTCCGATAATATTTTTGTATCGTTATTTCTTGCGCCCGTCCCTTTGCGCCTTGCGATTCGAGAGTGCTGGGGAAATCGTACGAACAAACGAACAGCAACAACAGCGGAGGGGGGAGAAAACACACACACACACACACACACGTGAAAAAGTCTGCAGCTGGTTACAGAATGTGTTCAATTCTACAGCCACAACGTTTGCCTTCTCCAACGGCCCAGTGTCAGTGCAGGGGTACTGGAGATAGATTTGTTCGTACGATACAGCAGAGCGCTCGCCACTGCTAATGACCCCATTTTTTCGCTTCCCCGTCCCCTCGTCCCCTCTCCTCTATCCATGGATGTAAATCAACACAAACACACACACACCCACTTATGTGCGCGCGCGCTCGTGTTATCAGCTGCCCCAACACAATCACACCGCTCTCGCGCGCGCTTGAGCGGGAAAGAGCGAGAGAGACAGAGCGCGCGCGTCCGAGTAGTAGTATCGTAAATTGGAATCACATGCTCACATGGAGCACGGGAGTGTGTAACACGACTGGTCCCCGTCGTTGTGCGCAAGCCTCAGGGAAAAAAAACGGCCACGCTCTTTCCGCCAGCCAGCAGGACGGGAGCACCAAAATGGGCACGTTGACATCAGGACATTTATATTACATAAAAACAAAACACAGGGCGCACAGCACAGCAAATGCTTGAGCGTGATGTGTTTTTACTTATTATTGTATTTTTTGTTGCTTCTCTGCAATGTATTTGATTTTTTAATGTTTAGTTGGCAATTTGTCCAAACCATGAGGTTATTGGTGAGGCACTTGTTATTCTCCGTAATTTTCCGATTGTATATAGATATACGTGTGGAACATCCTCCTAGGACAAACCGGGCTAGCATTACCTAGCTGTACGGCTCGGTTTCGATTCGGTGGTTCCGGCGATCTCTCAATGTCCTTTATTTCATGGTCACCCAGCAACACACACATACACATACACACACTCGCAGAAAATCCCCTAACCACTACTATAGTCCTGCCTTGCTTTTTTCTCCCCCCCCCCTCCCATTTGCCGTAAAATCGTTACAGAAAATTGAAAGCACACAGAAGAGGGACCATACAGCAGCAACCCGCCTGTAACCCCAAAGCGGGACGCCCAAACCACTGGGAATGATTTTCAATTATGGCACTACACCTTTGACCTTCGCGGTAATCCTGCACCGCACTGGCGAGCAGGACAACAACAAAAAACTCCCCCACCACCCCTATAAAAAAAAGCAAAAGCAAAACGGCTCCACTATCGATTTCACTGCTAGCCTTACCGCGTGCCCTGTGTGCTCAACTGTGTCAGCTCAACTTGTAGACGCAACGCACAGAGCGTTAAGCAGATAGAAGACGGGACAAAATAGCAACAACATCACAGCCAAAGCAATCCACACGTGTGCAGGTGAACCGGATGCGAATTGCATACAATTGTGCCCCCCCCCCCCCGTATCGTCTGCTCCCACCAAGCCTATCCCCTTGGAGCATCCATTAGATCCAGCAAATGGGGCCAGTCCAGTACCCCCCCCCCCCCTCCTTACGTCCCAGCCAGTCCACACATTATGTAATTTATTGATTTTGCCGTCCAACAAACAACAGCTACAAGAAAAACCGCCACAAGGTACCGATAGCCATGTTTTGCTCTTCGCAAGAATCCGGGTGGGGGTAGGATGACCCACCACACCGTTATCCCCTCTAAACAGAAAAAAATGCTGAATTTTACACCACACCATGCCGCCGTCTGTGTAGTAGAATACTACGGAAAGGCGGCGTGCGTACACCGCGTTCTCCACATCATATCACACTCCACCTGCAGGGTCACCATCCCCCCCCCCCCCCCCCACCACCCCCTTTCGCACGGGCAAAGCCAGCCAAGAAGACACCAAATAGAACCCACCCCCACCCACCCCCAAACACACACACACACACACACGCACGCCCAGCAGAATGTTTTACTACGTGCGGTTCTAGGAAGAGGTGTGTAGTAGGACGAGCAGGTAGGAGCAAAACAACAACAAAAAAGCAAAGAAAACGAAAAGGAAGCAAAGGCTCTACGCAACGTACACAAACGCCCACGCGCGGCGCACAGAAACCCTGCCATCGGTGCTGCCTTTGACCTTGAGCGTACTGCACACACACGCGCGCACGCACGCACACGACAGAGACACGAGTGCAGGAGCAGGAGCGCTTGGAGGTTTGCGCGGCGGCTGCACACACGACGAGAGCAAACTAATTCGATAAATACTGTGACAATTCAATTGATTTCGTCTTGCGTCTTGCTGCTCTCCCTCCCGCTGCTCGTCACCGTTCTGAACCCCCTTCATACCCCCTTCCCTTACCAACACCACCATAGAATTTAGTTTAGTAACAAGCGGCCTCGGCAAGCACTCCCAGGAAGCCCAGCAAACTCCAGGATGCGAAACCTCTCCCCCTCCCCCCTTCCCCTCCCCCCGTGCCGCAATAGAATGTTGAATCCCGTCTTCTATCATCAGCCTCTCTCTCTCTCTCTATCTCTCTATCTCTCAGTTGATGGGCAGACGCAAGGTGAGAGAGAGAGAGAGAGAGAGAGAGCGAGAGATATATTGATTTTTCTCCGCCCGCGCCCACACATTCCAGCACCACAGCGACCGCCCATCAGGTCTGGACCTGGGCCTGAAGGAACACCCTGTCCCATTCCCTCCATCCCCGACCGGGGTCGGTCAACAATAGATGCACACATATAGACGAGTGGAGAGTGAAGAGAGAAAAGGTAGTAGAAAGGAAGCCCCTCTTCTACCTCTCGCCACCACACGGATACATTATCCTCAACAAACAACTGGACAGCTTCGACGGCAAATGTTGCAAACGAGTTGTGGCAAACTATTTCGTACAATGGCTGCGCGCCCACTGTTCCACAATTCTACCAGCAGCAGCGTTGCGTTACTTTGCGTTACGCGTTACGTTGCTGCTACTACTCTACTACTACGGCAGGGTTTACTACGGACGCGCGCGCGTGTCTCTACTACGAAATCTCCTCCTGCTGCCGCAGGCATTACTCGGAAGGACTGTAGTGTGCGCGTGTGTGTGTGACGGAGCGACCAAGAAGTCCTTCCAAATTCTTGGAGGATCCATCCAGGGAGTGGGCTGGGAGACTCGTCTACGGCTTGTGCAGCACACGCACAGCAGGCACAACCTGTGCACTGCGCGCAAGGACGAGCCTCCAACCAGACGTCGCGGCGACCCAAAACAGTTCTACCCCTCTCTCTTTCTCTCTCTCTCTCTCTCTCTCTCTCTCTCTCTCTCTCTCTCTCTCTCTCTCTCTCCCTCTCTCTCGCTGTGTGCCGCTAATTTTGCGGGGTCGATGAACAGAAGCATTTGGGGAAATTTGGGGGTATCGAAAGGAGTGACCCTTTCTGCTCCTCAGCCGTTCAGGTTGATTGTAATTGGTTGGTCTTGCTGTTGCGATGGGCTCTTCCAACAGGCTCTACCGTTCCTGCCCACTACCCATACCAGTTTAAAGGTTCGCAAGTTATACACAGAGATCCTGTGCAAGATACTCTGGACCGCTCCAGGGCACACCTGCTAAAAACACACTAGGCGCCGCGCGCTAGGGATCCCAGGGGGATCCCAGTCCGGAAAACGGGAGCCAACAGGAGTAGGACCTCTTCCACTCAACCCTTGGAATGTAAAGGAATGTCCCAACTACAACAAGTTCCAATCCCCCCCGATTCGGTCAGTCAGTGTGCAATGGTGGAATAGTATCGCTAAACCCTCAACCATCCCCAGGAAATTGTAAGTACCAGTGCCAGCTGTGGAGCCCTCCAAAAAGGAGTCGCGAAATACGAAACACACACGCGCGCGCACGGTTAAAACACACACACACACACACACTGATGTTGGAGTTAGTGTCCCAACACTAACTTCTGGAACACCTCGCGTAGCAACACACACACACCTTTTTTTTTGCTTTTCCTGTTTTTTTTTTTTTCGGGGGAGCTCCTGTTTTGCTCTGCTCCGTGGTTTCAAAACTTGCTTGCTGGTCGGCGAAAGTTTGCGCGTGAGAGTGTGGCGGTATGTGGGAAGGTATGTATGTGTGTGTGTGGGTCTGTGTGAATTATGCAAAGCGCCACACAGTAACAGCCGGGGAACACAAAACACACTGGTTTAAAACGGAAAAGTCGGTAGTATCAAAATGTTAATCTCTCGCCAACTGCTCAACTGAAACTGAACACGCAGTACACGCGCGCCGTGAGATGCACACCACACACCACCGGAGGGGTTCGTCGTCCAGGTCGTCCTGAGCCGAGCCGAGCGCAGCCGCTTCGGCCCAACAGTTGTTGCTGCTGTTGTGGTGGAGGAGGGGGGAGGAGGATGGGAGGAGATTTTTTTTCGTTGCCCTTTTTCCGTGCCTTTTTTGTTGTTGTTTGCTTTCTTTTTAGCTTCTTCAAATGTGTGTGTGTCAGTAGCAATGGGTAGAGTAGCGCGAGTAGTCGGCGGCCACCGTTTCACACACATCAATAGATAGATATAGGGGAGAACGGGGCAACGTGAGCATTGCTTTATTTAAACATTTTTTCGCACGAAGGACACACATTGCAAGGCACAACATCATCAGTTTTATGAACATCATACCATATTTTACAGCCCGTTCGAGATTAATAGCAATACGAATGAAACAGTTAAAGTATTGTATGACCTAATAATACTATACTAAACCACGCTTACGACTGAAAAGATCGTTCAAACCATGTCAAGGCCTTATCGATGTAAATTGTAAAGAAATTTACAATGTTGAACCGTATTGCTATGCATCTATACTTGAGCCGAAACTGAAAAGGCCATAGTAATGTTTGAAATTGATGTTGTCTTCAAAATATTGTCCTCATATTGGTCTGATGAAATTGCATCGCGTATGGGCAGAACACTTTATCAAGAATGTATCACTGTTGAAACACAAAGGCTCTACAAATATATCACAGAAATGTACTAGAAATATATCATTTGCGTCATAAGCTACTTCAAGACTGTGTCGTAATATCCACGATGCAGTAAAATCCTTTTTTTTTCTATTTAAACTATGCATTTTTTAAATCGAATCTCTGCCATGTTAATAGGGCAGACACACATTAGAAGCATCAGACATTGACTTAACGTTTAGACGATTTGTAATGCAATCAGTGTGGCTAAAATAGTTCTAAACAGCACACAATTAGCACTTATGCAGACTTACAACTTAAAAGACATCTTCACGTACCGGTAGTCCTCGAAATCAGCAGATCCTTCTGATATGCGCAGATTCGGAAATTGGTGTTTAGTTATAAGCAAAAATATTTCCTTTAAACCCATTCTGTTAGATTTTAAAAATCATTTAAACATGAAAAGATGTACTATTCATTCGGAATCATGTGTAATAATTATAGACTATAAAATCACCTACTTCAAGTAGAACGACACGAAATGTTCATCAATTATGGATGACAACCGTGAAATTCGAATTACGCGAATGATAAGCATACTCGGTTCCTCCTCAGTTTCCATCAAAAGCGTGTCTCGAGGACAACCTGTACCTATAATGCCGTATGCCTCACATAAAAGGTCTGAAAACGTTCTATAAGAATACATTAACAGTTTGATCAAAGCCCAGACATCGAAAACCCATCCAATTTTAGTTTGAACATTGAAATCTTACAAACGTCTGCAAAACGTTTAAACGGTTTTACCTCTGTCAAGATTGTTTAGTATCTCCAAAGATCCGATAGTACGTCGATTGAAACGTGTAAAAAATGTGCTTAGAACGGCTTAACGTTGCCATTTTGTCCCGCTTTCCCCCTGCGATGCATTCGTGGCGCGCGGGTTCGGTGTGTCCACCACCAGCTCTCTCTCTCTCTCTTTCTCTCTCTCTCTCTCTCTGTCGCTCACGCAGATCACGAACACAACACAAGTAGTCGACTGTGACCAACCCTCCCCGCCCGGTCATTGTCTTCCCCCTCCCCCCTGAGCATCTATTACGATCTGCTGTGGTGGTTCCGGTTTGTACCGAAAAATCGATCCTCGCGCGCTCCGAATCTCTCTATACCTCTCTCTCTCGCTGGAGCGTGCGCGCGCGCCCGGTTTTTGCTCTTCTCCCACCGAACCACTCGGGGCGGAGGAGAGGAGAGGTGTGAGGCGAGCCGCGGAGGAGTTAATCAACCCGACGACGACCCGCGGCCCGAACGCGGTTCCGCCAGCAGCTTCGGCTGCCCGGCCAACTCCTGGGAGGAGTACACCAGGGGGGGGGGGATGTTGTCAGAGGGAAAGAGGTAAAAAATCACATGCCACAGCACAGCATCGGTATACTGGGGTGGACAACACATCCAACGAAAGGGAGAGGAAGGTTTGAACAGCCCGGAAAGCGATGCAGTTTCAATTTCGGGTACCCGTATAGTCCTGCCCCGTACACTGTGTTGTGTGTGTAAATGTATATGGCGCTCACTCGACACACACACACAGATAA
>AXCO02011212.1:0-10394 GCA_000473525.2 Anopheles melas
GATAAGCCCACCTGTATATTATACCGACTTAGATAGCTGCTCGAAAACTGCTATACAATGCAAACAGCTGACAGGCTGAAATTTCAGCCTATGAACTTACAACGGAAAGGGCCCCAATATTAAACAGTATTATACTGGAAGGTATTAACATGATCTAGTCGTTAGCCGGTCTCATGATACAGTCGTCAACTCGTACGACTTAACAACATGACCGTCATGGATTCAAGGCCCGAATGGACCGTGCCACCATACGCAAGACTGACTATCCTGCTATGGGGGGAAATCAATGAGTCACTGAATGCCAAACCCCCAAGTAGTACAGGCAGGCGTTGATCAAAGGTTGTTGAGGCAAAGAAGAATAAAAAAAAGTCGTTAATTTAGAGTAGAAAACAAAATAAAGCAAGACATTTTCTAACAGATCAAGTTTCACTTAAGGGACACTATTTTTATAACAACGAATGCACTCCAATATTTAGAAGATACAGAGATATATTTCGAAATCTTTTGAATGGGATTGGTATTCAATTTAATATTTGACAACTTACGTATTTAAGAAATCATTCAATTCTTGCTCGCTTGCTGCTCCAATAAACCTTTTTGAATGACCATCTTCAAGGTATACCAATGACTCAAATTCACCCATCTTCACCCACCACACCGATTGGCCAAAATCATAATAGACTTATCGTTAGACCTAAAATCAATTCTACACTTGCGAGTTTCCTGTCGTTAGTTATCCGGATTTTCGCCATGACGGTCGTAGACATGCGTGTAGGCATGTTTTTGCGATCTACCTTCGATTTTTAACAAATCCTCTTCAGTTTTCGCGACAAAAATGTTGTAATAGAACTTTTGTATCATGTTGGTGCAGTAAAATTCCATCGGACGCAGCTGGGGTATATAGGGCCGTTTCGCGGCATTGGGTGTCATATCAGCTTCCTTCAGAACCGCAAGTCGTTCAGAGTTGTTGACCATTCGGAATTTGGCTTACTTTCAATACTCTGATTGTTGTTTAATTATGCCAAGATGTTATAGATGCTAAAACAGGCTTATACGATGTTCAAACTGCCGCACGGAGTCCATTTTAGACGCTACGGTTGCTCAACTTGTTTGGCCATCACAGTTAGAGTTCGACTGATAGAGATGTTAAGTTTTGTCTGCTGGCTATTATTATGTTTTGCTGGGATACTATTATTGAGAGTGCAATTTACGTTTCGTAAGCGTAGGTGAAAAGAAACACATGAAAAATCTACATATTTTTAATTCAAACGTTATGTGCCGATTTTGAGACTTCGTGAACAGTTCTCGTATCGTTAATCGAACTACTAAGCATTAAAATTAGCACTCAACAATCTCCTTTATAAAAAATGGAAACTCAACTATATAAATTAAATCATAATGAATTAGTCCAGATGTAGAAAAGACTAGGTCGAAATATACAACTCCTTGATTGACAAAATTATAGAGATTGTGATAATTCTATAATTTATCTTTGATTGACTCATTTTTCAATTCAAATTTTCATTACTTGGTAGTAGTAGTAGTACTTTGATGTAAGCAGTGTAGAGCTCTTCGTCTTCCTTCTCTGTAAAATAAGAACTAATTTCAAAGAGTATATTAGACATAGACGAATAGAATAATAACAGGACGATCTGATTGCTTTCGATGAAGGCGGACACATGCAAACGGTAACCGCTTCCGGGCTCGTTATAATTGCACCGGTGCAACAAAATAACTCATCCCGACAGTCCCACGGTGAGGATGGATGCGGGCAAATCCGATCACGCCGCAAGGTACACGGCCGCACAAAACAACCCCATCTCTACCATGTGCCGCAGAATTGAAACGGAATGGAATGTCAAATGATGGGGTTATTATCGTCCGTTTATCATCAACGCGCTTTCATGTTCGCGCCCGTGTCATCGTGCTGGCAAAAACACATAAACCACACAGTTGTCGCGCGATGTTCCGTTTGCCTCGCTTCGATCTGCCAGTAGCGTCCCATTGCGTGACAGTGGTGGTACGCTGTCTGGCTGCGTTGATAATTATAAAAAATAATCCACCAATGCTCCGACCATCGTGACCGGGAGCAGTGCGCACAATAGATGCTAGCCACAGATAATACAATTTATTTTGATTAAAACCATTAGGTGGCGTCGAAACTCGATGAGTATCGTTAGTGGATGACGTTTACATTTTTGCGTTGGCAAACAAAAAACGTGATCTGGCGATATCGACCGAGGATGCCCTTGGTCGCGTGCCATTTGTGTGTGTTTTTTTATGTGTTTTTTACTCAAGAACCTGGGAAACGTTGTTCTAAAAATCGATTCTGACAAGAAAAAAAAACATAAAAAATCGCGATTTTACATTTTCCAAACTATTATTTAAATAACCGTTTTTTATCTAAGAAGAATATTTGAAATGTCTTTGAACATTTTAAAGGCCCTTAGGTCAACGCTTATGTTTCAGCTCATCAGTTTATTTGGCACATCAGTTGATCCAGTCCCTTAATCCAGTTTTACGACCTAACAACATGAATGTCGAGATCCAATGCTCGGAATGGATCATACCTCCGGACTTTGATAATTAATAGAACAGTAATAGCGTATTTTGGGGACATCCTGTATAACACAGATGTCTTGGGAACGCACAAACCGCGTGTCTCGGGGACAGACTGTATCTCCAAATCCGCATATATTAAGTACTGCGTATTTACCAATCTACCAACACATTCCTAGCACAGGTTGATGAGCTACTTGGGAAATGAAGTTCAAACGAGCTATATGAAATTTCGCGGTTTTATTCCCTAATATGAGTACAAGTACAAAAAAAAACTAGAATCGAAAGTATGTTTATAATTTAAGACTGGTTTAAGAAAATTCTACAGCCCAATCCTACTTCTAATAATTGAAGTTTAAAGACAGTAAATATTTTTTGTTTGTGTGATCATTTCGTCGAAACCTCTGCCTAACTTGATTTTTGCAATCTTGCAAACATACTGTAGCTATGTGAGATTCGCAAATGATTGAGCATCGTGCAAATGATTGTTGTTAGCATGATCTGTATGCTAGTTTGAAGAATTGTTCAAGGCTAACTAGCTAGATAATTGGAATATATAATTTATTTAAAACATAATTAAATGTTCTTCCCTTCTGAACAAACAAAAACAAAACCTAGAAAACGGTCCAGCAAAGTAGCTCATTTTCTCTAACTTCTTATTCATTTCTGTGGTAGTTAAGGTTGCACAATGGTAACCATTATACTTCAACTTGCTTAAGTCCAAAATCTCCGGAAACAAATATTTGCTCATTAATAATTGTTCGTGTGCTTCTCCTAGAGCTGTTCTTTCACATTGTACTCTCATCAAAATGCTTTGTTAAGCCATTCTCATGATTCGTAGTGGGCAGCTCCACAACTTCATAACATAATAGAGAACATAGTTGCTTGCAAAACTCATGAGTCATGTTTTTTCCGGCAAACTGTTCCCACTGTGATTTCTGACAGAACTGTCCATTTAAAGGACTAGTTATTAGAACTAGTCCAAGTGAAGAACTAGTAGTTATGTTGATTTTTTCATACATCAAGAATCATTTCATTCATGAGACGGAAATTGTCCGGCATGCCGTCCGGTGCTTTTCTATTCGCCGGTAGTTTATATGCCTCTCAATTGCATCGATAACGTGCAACAAAATTGCGACGCTTGTGAAAGCGAACTTTGGATCCTACCTCTTTCTCTCTTTTTTTCTCTCTCTCTCGAAACGCTTAACATTATCGGTATCGTCATTTTATGCTAATTCATTTCCCACCAGGACGCCTTCATTCCGGTCGAATCCTGACACGCCTCACACATTGCGCCACGAGGCGTTGTCCTCTCTCGACCGCTGGATCACTGACAAGAACTGTTAGTGCTATTACGCTACGATGTGTGCCATGGGAATGGTACAAAAAAGGGGTATAAATACACGAGACATAAACACACAGACACACACATAGAAAAGGAACTCAAATTTGCGTTTCGTATAAACACTCCCCGCAACAATCCCACCGGGTTCTTCGCTATCGGAGCTTCGATCAGGGATTCTTTTTCTCGTCTTTCTTGGGACGCGCTACAGCGTGTTTAATAATAGATTAATACCATTAGAGTAATAACACTTCCGGGATGTGTCGGAATCGGTTCATTTCCGATTTTGTTCTGCGTTTGTAAATAGATCACAGTATGTCTGATGCGCGTTTTATCCTTTTTTCCTGTTTCGTTGCAGCTTGCTGAAGGAGGTGGTGGCAGCCAAAAATTACACTCTCAAACCACGGGTAGTACTGCCGGAAGACTATGTAAAAGGTAGGCCCACATTATTAACGTCTAAGAGTTTTTTTTTTATTTGAATATTTACTTTTAATTATGAATTAATAATGTTACGCTTGAAACAAAGTTGATTTCATGCGCGGAGCAAATAGTCCCTGCAAACAATACACGTCAAAATAGAAAGGACAAAACTTCGCCGCGAAAGATTGGTATCATATTTTTCAAATATTTATTACAGAAACATATCTATTCCATATCATTGCAACTGTTTCCATTAACTAAATTGTTGCCGTGTAGTGATATTTCATTCTTTGGAAAAAATATGACTATTTTGAAGTGAAAACTAAATGTACCATCAGTTGGCCGCTGAACCTGCACGATGGTTGCATTAGGAACGTTACTTCTGTTACTATCGCTCACCATGTTAGTGTGTATGGAACATTCGAGCGCTTTTCGGCAGGAACTGTTTACACCTTCCTGGAGCCGTTCATATCTTCACCCGGATGCACCAGTAGCGAACTATCTGTTAACCCTATTACGACCGGTCTGTGCAAACGATAACGTATATCAGCTCAAGTTTATGCGCTTTCGTGATGATTCGCAAGCTAACGACATCTTAAGTATCGTGTTGAATGGATTGACTGAGTTATGCTGTGCCCATCAGATAACCATGGAGGATGATTTGCTCGAGCAGTTTATGACGTCCAAGAAGTACTTCGTCATCTTTGTCAACAACTCGCCGGCCGTAAGTGACTGTTCAGCTGCAGGATTAGTTCAGCTGATTGCCTACTGATGTCTTCCCTTTCTCGATCGCACAGGATTTTCAAGCGTTTAAATCGTTTCTCAGCTGGAAAGTGTATCGTTTTGGCACTGCGCGATTTGTTGTGGTTGTGTTTCAGCGTTACCGAAACATTAACGCATTTGGTATGTTTCGTTTCGAGGAGTACAATAGGCCGCATAACATTGTCGTACTGTTCTACGATATGCGGGGAATGTTTGACTGCGTGTCATTTGAACCGTTTATGGAAGCGGTGATCTTTTACAATCCAGAGCGGCCTTCGTTCACCACGCTCGAGCAACTGTTCCGTCAACAGTATCGCAATCTGCAAGGGTATGAGCTGACGGTGTACTTTACACGTGGAGACCAAGCAAAACGGCTGCAACGCTCAAACCGATACTGGTACTTCATCGATGTACTGAGCCGTCGTATCAATGCCCGCTATCGTATCCACACGGACAATCTGCACAAATGGCGAGAGAATAAACCGATGGACTTTGGCATTGTGTACGACTCCTTCCAGACACACCCGATCCGACGGATTCCACTAAAGCAGTTCAGTTATCACTGCATCCTCTCTCCCAAAAGTGATCGTATCCCGTTCATCCGATTGTTGATTGATCCGTTCCGATGGAACGTCTGGCTGGTGCTTTTGCTTGCCTCAGAGCTAACGAGTTTCTTCCTGCAACGGTACGGCTACTTACGGGGACGCATATTTCTTAGTGTCAATTTTGACATCTTCCAAACGTTCATCAATGGGCCACCAAGGACACCGGGAGCCGAAACCACGGCAGGCAACTGTATTCTTACAGGCTACATCTATGCCAGTCTTATTCTCCTAACTGTCTATCAGTCTGTAATGACGGCACGCCTTTCAAAGATACTGTTTTATCCTGAGTTTCGTACGGTGGATGAAGTGAACCGATCAGAGCTACCCATTTACGTCAGTCATTACGTGAAAAAGATCAGCTCGTTTAACTTTTCGCATGAGCGTGCGGTACAGTACAGTGGCCGGATGGAAGACGAACCAACCATGTATCACATGGTGATACCGTGCGATATCGTCGAACACTGGAGCCGTGTGCGGTGGGATGTGGTCCATCTGGTACAGGAACGATTGGCCCCGTTTCAGGATACATTCGTACTTTTCTATTACTCACCGTTCGATGAGTTGCTTGATTTTCACTGGACAGTCTTTATTGAAGGCGATCTTTTTCGGTACTGGACGACGCGAAACCTGTTTAACCGTGAAGAGGACATAGTTCCTATCGGCGGTGGGTGAAAAGTGTCTAGTGGCGATACAGTGAATGCGTTTCAATTGTACGATTTGCTTATTTGTTGGACGATCTTGGGAGTTGGAGTCATGTGTTCGATTATTGCCTTCTGTTTCGAGACGCTGATAGTCGCCAATTTGAAAGGAATTCTTAATTGTATAATGTCTACGATCAAAAGATTGTCAGCATTTATCAAACACATGCTGCCAAAATGTGTTTGCTTCAAGCAAAATCATTGTAAAATATTGAAAAAAAGGAAAAGAAGATAAAAAGAGAACAAACATATCAAAAGATAAGGCAAAACCACAGCGATTGTAAGGGTTAGATGAGGTTTTCAATGCTTTAACCTCATGCTAATATTAATTAACTGTTTTTTTTTCAATCATATTACCTTTCATGTGTCGTTAAAAGTTGCAAATTTAAGCAGATTGATAAACTTTGCCTCAAAATTTCAAAAACTACTAGTTAGTTTTCCTTAGGTAGTTAACAAACGTTTCTTAAAAACTGTGATAATTATGAAAACCGAGGCGGATATGAATCTGTCGATTTGCAATGATTAAAAAAATGAAAAGTTGAGTCAAAGTGCTCAAATCTAGAATCGTTACGCGCAAAAAAACTTCAAAATATGCTTCTGTAGTGTCTCCCCATGCCAATTATGGTTCATGTCAAAGTATATGTGTTACGGTTTCAATACCACACTATGATGGGCAACTACACCACGAACAACAACGACTAATCTCATTTTGCATACCGCGGTAGTATAGCAAATTTTCATATTCAAACTCATAATTTCTCGAGCTTGCATAAAGCTTAAGCTAACGACCTAAGTTCGTTGTGTTAGTGTTGCAAAAAAGGTACACCGTGGGTGCTTCTTACAAATCGTAGCTGTCATTAGAGCGAAAAAAAATGCGATGCCAACACCTACCAATCGCCAGAATAATCCATTCGTCTGCATTGCATCATTTATTAATCAAAGCGTAGGTGCCAATGTTACCACGTCTTGGGAATCCCCCGATGTTTGACCTAATGTCTGGGAGGGGAGGGGGGGGGGGGGCTGGGGTTGGAACACATATTGCGTGATGAAGGGTACTATGCTCGTTTCCCTCGAGTGACTGTTTCTTTTATTTGATGCGCGAATTTTTCGTTGCCAAAAACAATAGCTGAATCCGAGGTGATATATTGGCTCGCGTCAATCTTTTAGAACGTAGCGGGTAGCTTTAGAAGTTGCTATTTATGTTATGCGGAATCAACACTACCATACAAGTGCGATGTTTCACAACACATATTAATCAATAAAAATCCAACGAGCTGTTAATGGCAAAGATACATGTTTCCAGAAGATACTCTACACTAATTAAAAAAGATACTTACTTCAAGACTCCGTTCTAATATTTTTATGCAATAAATGGAGACATTCAAGCATAGTTTATTCAATAATGTTTAAAACTTTAACTTTTCCACCTTTTTTAAGTCTAAAGAGCTCACGAAAAAGTGTCAAATCTAAGCTTAAGTTTTCATCATGAGTTTAGTTTACATTTTATTTTTTTAAATATTTTATTGTTAACATTTGATATGAACAATTTGTCAAGAACAGAACTAGATTGGCTGTATGAGTTTTACTTATTAAGCAGACTCTAACAAATTAAGAAGCCTTATTATGATCGAAAATGAAACGATTAAATTTAAACTAAAACAAAAACAACGATACGAAAATAAATAAACTGCATAAAAATTGCTTTACACATGCTATGCAATATAGCAAGCAGATTTCAAACTGATTGCTACAACGCAAACGAATTATTATCAGTCTATTGAATGCTAATTTGACTTAATGAAATATTGATTCGGACATCATTAGGAAAGCTTAGCCATTCAAGCACAATCCACAGCACGTCAGTCAAATGAATTGCCTGTCGGGAAACATCAAACCATGATTTTTATGGTCTGATTTTTTATAGTTGCAAATGTCCTATCTCGTGTTTCTAATGTTTTCTATCTCTTTCTCTCTCTGTTCGTGTTTCAGTTTCTTTATGCTTCATCAATAATTTCACAGTACCCAAAACAGTCGATCGGTTTTGATTTTTACGCCAATCATGTTGCAATCGAAAAGTGCTTTAAATTTGATTGGCTTAGATTAAAACCGAATCCAGACCACTTTACGCGTAATGCTTTGCAACATAACGTAGTGAAAACTTTTTTTTGGTTCCTTTTCGTATTAGTCTTATCCGTATACGAGCAACAGAAACACACAAACCTGAACGGTGGGGGGGGGGGGGTTCGGAAATCCTCCTGATGGTATTTAATTAAGAAATGAAATGGTAAACAATAATTTTTCCATTTTGTCTCGTTCCAACATTCATGGGCAACAACATAAAAGAGAGAGCTTCATTTGTCGCTTTCGTTTCAGGTTCCAGCAGACATTTTGGCATGTTGACAACTAAGCCATTTGTAGCGATTACTTTGGTGCTGTTTGAAACGGAGTACAGCAAAGATGTACGCTTATCATAACTTTAATTTGGAAATATGTTTTGCTGTTTCTTTCTCTCCACCCAATCCACTCGTAATTTATGCGGAATCGAAGAAATTTATCCATTAATTAGTATTGAAAAGTACTTGCTCCTGTCCATTTTAAATTACCTCCTAGTATCATACAATCTTGCATAAGTCTGTAATTTACTAAATTCAATTTATATTGTTGTTAACAATTTAAACAACTATGTATTTATTTATCGATATGTATCATGCTTTTACGTTAGATTGTAATATAATAATTTTACTAACTTAAGATAGGCCACTTAGTGTATATCACATTCAAAATGTCATCAATACGAAGATGTTAGCTCTATTAGTTGTTATATTCCTAGTTCTTGTTAAAATTATGTTTACATTTAGGGTTTCAATTATATTGCTTAATTTTGTTACGTATTTGAAATAAAAAAATAATGAATTTCTGTATTAAAAACGTATTATGAAAGGTTTTCATAGTTTGAGGAGTTTTTCCCTTTTTTCCCGTACAATTCCCTTTTTTCATTCATGTTATGTTTTGTTAAACCATAAATTTATGCATTTTTAATGCAAAATGCATTTTTTAACCAACGTCACTAACTATTACCAAATAATAAACAAAATTAGACCTACATATCTACAACGTATATGATCAGTAGCTTTGCAACGTCGCAACAAATTGGTTATGGGCGTTTTTGGTCAACGACTCCGGACTAACCCGGCAGAACCGGCTCCGCATCAACCCACAGTGGACAGCAGCCGAGATAAAAGTTAACAAATTGAATTGCATATTCCTTTCATTAGAATAAAGCAATGTTACCAACAATTTCCAACCTAGCAAAACACGAAATTTTATACCTTTACTGATATTACAGGTGTTCATCGATATAAGCGATATTCTCAATTTTAAAGTTCTTTAAGCAAATTGTCAAATGCAAAATAATTTCCCTTTTGGTTGGATTCTAAAAAAATATTTTAAAAGGTAAAAAATTGTCAACTTAGGTTGGAAGCAGATCAAATAACCAATTAAGTTACTAAAACCTACCACTTCAAGCAAAATTACACGAAAATGCATCATTTTTATTTATTATTCATAAAATGCATTATAATTTCACTGAAAATATCTAAATTCGGTTCACACTAATGTTCCGATAAGTCAAATTGCCTCCGATCCGCATTAATAGCGTATATCGGGGAGTACCTGTATTTATTAAGATACAGAATCTCAAAGTCTTAAGTTGTGAAAAAAGCTTGATAACTATTTTTTGAGTTCTTGAAACTATTGTAATTTCCATAATTTTCAACCAATTCTTGAAAATGGTTGTGTTTCAGAAAGGTTCTAATCTATTTTCTATGATCAAACATGTTTAGTTTATGAAAATACGCCTATCAGCTAAGAAGTTAAAGAGTACAGTGTACCCTATTTTGTAAAAAATGTGTTAATCATGCATCCTGGACATCATGCAAAATTTAAACACCGCAAAACACCGTGGTCTCATTTATACCACGTCAAAGCCTTACATCTTTAAAAACATCT
>AXCO02011215.1:0-10493 GCA_000473525.2 Anopheles melas
CAGACAATCTTTCTAATGACTCTGTAAAGTGTAATCATACAAATAACATAAATGTGTTACTGCATTCCGGAATGTCTTTATTTTTACTTATATTTGTTGGAAAATTATCACATTACTATGCTAAACACAAAACTTCAAAACGTCATCCTACTTATCTCTTACACCCATCTCCATGCGCATGCAATTCACTGATCCAACACATTAAATGGGTCACGAAACAAATCGTCGATTCGTAAACCGCCATCGCCAGCCCAGTTCTAAACAAAACATTAATAAGCCATCACGGAGCGTAAATGGGCAAATTTCCTTCCCTTCCAGTCGATTGATTAACCACCAACAGACCACATTTCCGCATTTAATGGGCTCCACATTTATTTCCGTCCAATGCGTGTTGGTTTTTTTTTGTTATTAGGTAGCAACTTACTTTCCACTTCCCGATGTTGGAGGAAATTGAAAAATCAAATCATCATTCACATCGGCTCACCGCCACCGCGGATTAAACCATCGTAATAACAATAATCGTACCCGTGCTGTTCGAGTTGAAGCTTTGAGAAATTACTTAAAAATCACATTAGGCGACCGCGCGGTACATCCCCCGGCCCGCGAAAGGCATCAATTAAGCTCAACGGTTCGGCAGAAATCGAACGACTTAAGACAATGGTTGGGAGCACAAAATGCGCCTCGGTTCGATAAAAGTTTATTTCATTCCGAATTTCATTCGTACGGTTAGATGCTTGAAAGGGAGGCGGCAGGCAGGTTCCGTTTTCCACGCCATTCATTTTCACTTTGGCACATCGTTAGCCGGACGGGCGTCGGTACGTGTCGGGCGCTTAATGTGTGGCGTCTTGAACCGTGTGCAGCCTCACCATCGAGGGCACGCCTGAGAGCGTGCTCGAAGATTGATAGTTTCGGCAACCTATAAACAGTCGCAGCTCGGGCTAATGAATGGAGTATTCTTTTGATGACTCCCGTGTCAGAAATATCGACCGCTCAGGTCAGTTCCCAATCCCCAACACAAACAAACACACACACACACATGTACTGTCGCTCGTTTGCTCGGAATAGAAGACGAATCGAAAGTTTCTCCCACCCTTTACTCATGTCCCAGTGTTGTGGTGGCGTTTTGGAGGATAAGAAAGAACTAAAAAAACACTGCAATTAGTAATTAATTAATTTCTGATCACTTCACGTGCTCGTACAGACTCGAAGCTGGTCATGTTTTATTTTTGGAAGTTTGATGCCCTCCAGAGAAGAATGGATTCAATTGACGAGCTAATGAGTACGCTGTGAAGGTAGGCTCTGTACGCGTCGTAGATGATGCTTGGTCACATGGGAAGAGTTTGCTTCTCCATACGGTTATAATGTACCACACACGCTGCGAATGAAGCTTGATTAAATTCGTGATAGCTTTATTCTTCTTCCAAGTCGGTATAGATCAAACTCGCTTTGCTCATTGAGGGTTACTTTGGAATGAACAGTATAAGCTTTGATCATACCGCACGAGATCGGTGTAAGCTTGGTTGTATGGTAGCAGGACAATGTTACGAAAAAATGAAGAAGTATATCCTAGAGGTCATAACAAGAATTGGCAATAAGAGGATGCAACAATTTTGACCTAATTTTATCTTCTTTAAAACTTTACTCGAGGACACGATCTGTTGGCTTGAATACTTCTATTTATGGTGCTTGAAAATTGTTCAACTATAGCCATAAAATGCATATTTCCACATAACTGATGCATGAAAATACAGATATAGCAAATTCAGTGTTGTTTTCGTGAATTCTTCTCTCAAGTAGAAATACTCAACACTCAAATAATAATAATATTATAAGGTATTTCTCTGATTTTGAACCAATATGGTATTCTAGATCTATTTAAATCACACTTGCTTATAATCAAAGGATTCGATCGCAATGAATTTAAAGTTTAATTTAATTTTAATTTAAGTTTAACTCTCAGATGATGTAAATTCCACTAAACAACTCGTGGACTCGCTGTTATTAACTACTTTAAACTTCAATGCAATCCTACTACTCCTTAGTCACTTTTTTGAGCTCCAATTTTCCTGAATGGTACCGTGTACATCGTATGTAGAGTATTTGACGTTCAACAATTCTGTAAAAGTGTGGCTCCATCTTTGTAACAATGCTTTTAAACAGTTGAACACAATGAAAAGGAACGAAACACAGTGCATGTATAGTAGAGCACATCGAATAATAAAGTCGTATCAGAATATATTGGAGATTAGAAATCGTTGGAAGGATCAGATATTGGACCGAATGCCATGGAAATTTAATAATCGACCTGATGTAGTTACGATATGCTCAAGAAAATGCAAAAATAAAGAATGAATATCAAAATTACTCATTTAATTACTTTAAATAACATCATTTATGGCTCGAATGTATCTTTTTCGGTATTCAAGTTGAATGTCTTTGACTGCAATATTGTCTATGATTGGAAGCAGATTTTTTATTTAAAATAGTATATACACTTGTAAATAAAAAGCAACATTTTGAATAAAACCCTTTCCATAAAGTATCACACAAATGAGTTCAACATTTTTCAATTGATCAGCTTCTCCAGAATCGCCCAAAAAAAAAACGATCTTTCGATTTTTTACCCAATTCAGTTCTGTTATCGTACCCATTTATTAAAATAAAACTGATAGCTGGTTTTATCAGCGATAAATCCCTGTCGCTTTACTTACACCAAAAAACCAGCAACATTCAATAAATTGCACTACCATTTTTTAAGTTCTACCCCAACAGCACGGTAGCATTAATAATTTAAAACTCAACAACCCTTTCCGAAAAACCGGCCACCGTTGATCGAAAGCCGCTCGTTACACCCATAATGAACGGCCTCGATAACCATCTCAGCAGCACCATTAAAGGTCCGCCTGCCTGCTTGGAAACGATCATCGAAATCGCA
Source organism: Anopheles melas (assembly GCA_000473525.2). NCBI lineage: Eukaryota > Metazoa > Arthropoda > Insecta > Diptera > Culicidae > Anopheles > Anopheles melas. Next base: position 2,936 of record AXCO02011215.1, read on the forward strand.
CTCTCAATAATTGCCACCATTTTGCCACCTTTTTGTGTGTGTCGGCGGGTGGCGAGAGGTCAAAAGCGAGAGAAGCAGTGCAAAAAATGGAGACCCGATCCTAAAAGAGCACCGTTCCTTTAGCATGCGTCATTACAATCAACTTTCACACGCAACTTTCGCTCGGTCGCGCGAAAAAAAAGGGATCCCGGCAAACTTAACGGACCTACGCACACACACACAGAGACACAAAAAAAGGGTCGCTCATGATGAGATATCCACGGGAAACTGAACCTTCCACTACAAAGAACAACAACAACAACAACAACAACAACAACAACAACAACAACAAGAACGGCAACAAAAAAGTGGAAGGGATTTCAGTGTGGATTAGTGGATAAAAACGTGGAAGTGGCAGTCAGAACGCATTACGCTCGCAAAATATCCCATCAGGATATTCATCCGCTGCTAGCGCGCTTGGTGGTGCGAGAGAGAAAATGAGAAAGAGTAAAAAGGGGTTTTGTTGCTTCCGCACAACCCCATCATTACCATCAGCCTCCGTTCCTCGTAGGCTCTTGGGCAAATTGAAATTTGATACTTTTAGAAGCAATAAAATGGTGTTTCCATTTTCCCGCACAGCACTACCGAGGTAGGCCGGCATGAAGGCAGCGGGAAATGCTGGAAGTGAATTGTGAAACAGATCGGCCAAGGTTTCGAATTGCAATTTTTCCGACACGAAGCGGAATTGATGCCTCAAATGAAGGGGCTTTAGTTTGGTCGTAAGTGTGGCGATTACTTAACACCGCTTGGCTTTCGAACAGGATTCTCAAGGAATTTTTACACTGAACGGGACAAGAATTGTAGCTAAGAAAATGCTACTTCCTCTGTTATTTAGTTGTTGAAACGTTGTTTTGGAAATTTTCACAAGATCACTGGAAAAAGAGGAATGAAGTCATTATTCATCACAATAAAACAGTTCCTCAGTTTCATGTTCAATTGTAACGCATGTTCATAAAAACATTGCTGCCCCTCTACACATCAAAGTCCTTTTATCCTAAATCCCATATCCCAGAGGGCTTCGTTTGGGGTACTGTGTGCGTGCGAGTACGCCTCAACAACAATCGAACCCGGTCGACCATTTAAATGTGAAACTATTTCTCTATACTGTGAATCAATATTTACCCAACAAAATCCAGACAGGCGCTGCGGCACCCAGCCTGCAGTAAAGCCTGCCGCTACAATCAGCTAAGCAACAACAAGAACGAACCTATGGAGTCTGCCGGCGCACGCGTTGGATCGGTCTGGATGGAAATAAAACAGCGAGTCCTGGTTGCCTTCTTTGTCCTGACTGCTGTGGATAACTGTATTTACCTTTTCCATGTGTTTGTGTGTGTGTGTGCGTGTGTTAGTGTCTCGTTTGTGTGTTCCCTCATAACTCTGCAATATTTATTGAATGGAATGACCTTTTTTATGCACTCTGTCAAGTTCGCTTTTTTTTTTGTTTCGCTTCTAAACTGCAGCCCAGAGAACTAGCAAAAGGTGCAGCATCGGTCGCATCGGCTGCATCGGAAAACAAAAGCACCAAAAGACACGTGCAAACAAAACCACTTCCTCGGGAGTCCTGCACATTCCGCCAGCAGGGACATGTTCTACCTCGCTCAGCGCGTTTGTACCGAGGTGGATCGTTCGGTGGACAATTTATTTATTTACGAATTTAGAAAACTCGCGTGCGCGCAAGCTTCCTTTGCGCTTCGCGACCGTGTGGCCCGTGGGGGGGTTTGTGTTGTGTTTGTTAGGGCAAATAGAAGGGAAAACAAAAAGGCATTGAATCACTTTTCCGCCTGTATCTGTGTTTGCGATAGTTAAGCGCACGACACACACACACAGACCGGGCAGAAACGAAGAGGAATAAAATGTGCGTACAGACAGGTAAAATAATAAACTGTCCTGAACGCGACCAAAAGGAAGGCGATTCTGTGATGCTTTAGAAAGGAAGAATTGAAAGGATTTTTTTTCGTTGGTTGAGGCAGGACAATAAGGACCTTTGCGGAATGATTCGTTTGATGCGTTATGCTTCGGCAGATTGCAGTTAATGGTGTTGTGTAAATAATGTCCCTTTTTTATGTTGTGAAGAAAAACCGTTTCTGAGCGCGAGACGGTTGCTTTTTTGATTCATTGAGCTGTGAGGGTTAGAAAGACTAACAAACTATTCAAATGAAAGATGATCGTATATTTCTATTATCTTTTTTTTTTTTTAGATAAAAGATGGAACTGGATAACGGTAAGGTAAACTTTTAATCAATTCCCAACGATCAGATTTGTTTGACATAGAGAAGATTATTGTTTAAAATAACTTGAATTAGTGTCATGTAGTATCATTAGTATCGGTATTAAGCGATTGCAAATGACTGAAGGATTAAGTCCCCATCGATGGTCGTTAATATTTGTTTGTTTATATTTTTCTTTATCTATTTGAGGTTTAAGGTTTTCTTTACATTAGCCAGCCCCTACAATAAAGCTAAATGAAATCGAACAGATCATTGACCTATTAAAGTTCAGAACAAAGTCGAACAATTCACCGTTTAATTTAAATATAAATAAGTAAATAAATTAACGTAAAATAAAAATATTACTATTGTTGAGATTATTCCAAAACTGGTTCATTGTCATACTCAAGTCTATATGGTTTTTTGTTTGAATTGAATTGTGTGAATTGGTCATTTGTACCGGGTTATTAGTACAGAATACTGTTGAACGAATATCTGAGGTAAAAAAAATCCTAAGCCACTTTCTTTTAGGATCTAAGTTAATCCTTGCTAGGATAGACGGGGCCTCCGGGACTTGCCTTAGAATAAGGATCACTTAGTGCCTTTTTTATATGCTGCAGCGTTTCCAGCCAATAAAACTGACAATTAATATACAACTAACATTATATTAAGAGCATTTGCACATTGTTTAACCAGGGTAGTCAATAAAACATTATTTTCGTTCTTTTATGTAGGCTCTATTCTATCAATTCTATTATTGTTGTCATCGAGACCTCACGATGCTCACACCCTCAACTCTAGCATGCATTTATGTAAAATATTATTAATTTAATCTTTATTAAGCAAAACCTAAGTAGCGCTCAGTTAAGTACTACTGTTATTATATCTACTATTGTTTTCGTAACCGTTGTGAAAATGAGCTGGCTAATGTAATTGCAATCTTTATGATTCTTGGCTTTTCATACATCCATCTGCAGTCTTATAATTTACTTAATAATTGTTTTGCCTTCGCATTTTATACCTTCAAAAACATGTAAATGGCTTGTATTTCTACAATACAAAAAATATCCATCTACAATATATTATCAATCTGACAACAACCAACAACTAAAATTATTAAAACGTAAAAAATCATTAATATACCCTTAAGTGTATTAAGAACATATGAACTCTGAGGACATGTTTGAAAATGACGCATCGTAATCTTTTCATTTTCACTTTCAAATACATCCGCAAACCATCTCAATTGAAATCCCTACAGAAAAACAGCATCTTTTATTCCTAGCGATTGATTTGAGAGGCGTATATCATAACACAATCTTCAGAATAACTTGCGACACACGTAGAGTACGTTCCGACACCCATTATTCAACAATCCGGACCGTGCCACCGCAGGAGTTCCATCCTGCCCTTCTTCCTTTACAGCGCATTTCGCCGACCGTCGCTGCCCGGCAGTCCGTTTCATGTTCCAAAAACGCACAACCATCAAAATCTGTAAATGAAAACATCTGTCCCGATGGTCGTCCTTTTCCATTGATGTAGTTAAAGACTTGCTGTTCCGCTTCCTCTTACCTATTCCCACTTTTCTGCCTGCAAGCCTTCGAGAGTCTGTGTTCGTGCTCATGAAAGGATCACCAAAATCTGGGTACGATCATACGACCAGTGTGTGCGTGTCTGTTTATTCCCCTATTTCCTTCCGCTCTGAATTTTCTGCTCGCCGTGTGTGGCCCCGCACGTTGCAGGATGACATTCGCGGCTTGCGTCCTGTACTGCGTCACCAGAAAGGGTCGCCTTAGAATGGCAGCCTCATTGCACTGAACCATTGAACCGGAGAACCCGAAAGCGCAGCGGAGAGAGAAAAAAAGATAAACACAAAGCAAACGACGCATCGATGGCGGGTCATCCAAGGTTCTTTTCAGAGCGCTTCGCCGAAAGGACACACGCTCACTCCAACCCGACATTATGTCATTCCGATGCGTTGCAGTTGCATCGTTGCGCGAGTGTGGATGCATCCTCCCCCGATGTAGCCTCCAGGGACACATGGACGCTTTGCCGAGAAGTGAACCGTTGCCAGCCTGTTTTTCTTCTGGAACTGGAACCAATTTTAACGCCAGTACTGATCGTCCTACGCTTTGCCTGGAACAAAACACACGCGCACACATACAGGAAGGGTGACAATTTTCACTTCACGGCACTATGTGCACGGAGGTCGATTTGGGACGCAGAATCGATCGGTTCCGTCCGGAGTAAAGCCCCGGGTAAATTCCACGGCTCGTTAGAAGTCCATTCGGTACGGCGGATTTAAAGTCTGGCGGCTAGCCGGTGGCACCTCGGTCGGGACACCGGCGCACAATGGGACACGGTGCGTCGTTTGTTTGTGTTTGGGTGTCGGGAAGGTGCGGCACATCCAATTGCTGCGGCACGAATCGCGGAAGGATGGCGTTAACGGTTTCGGGGGACCGAGCGCGTGGCTCGTAATGTCTTTTAAATTGATGGATTTTATTCACGTAAAACTGCCCGCCATTCCCAAAATACTCGCCACACTGTGGCGCTTTATATTCTAATCTCTCTTTTTTGAAGGAAGGTTTGTTTTTTTTCTGTGCGCTCATGCTGTTGGCAAACGATGGTGTATGCAAAAAAAAAGAGTCCAGATTAGGATTCAAAGCGAGGCTTTACTGAGAATTGCGAGTTTTATGGCCCATTTCAAATAGGTAATCTGTTTACGTTTTGCCATTTATTTTGAATGAAATAGAAAGTATCTGTGTATTGATTTTTTTTTCTCTTTTGGTTCATTAAAAGTGTGATGGACAATTTAGTGCAAAGTATTAATGGTCAAATCCCTCATCAATCCTTCGGAAAGAGGGTTTAATTGTTCTTGGTATCACTTAAGCGTGATACTTTCGTTGATAGGAGATACGTTTACTAGAGATAAATCGTGGCTCAGTGCGATTTGGGACATTTGAGTTCCATTGGATTGTTACTTGGTATCTTGATAGCTTGTTTTTGTTTTTTACTGTATATGTGTTTATATTTTTTATGATCCGGTGAAAGGCAATTGAATGGAATAGTTTAGGCAATTTTTCACTAATTATTTGGCTAAAGTTAAGTTATGCTTTGGAGTCTGTGGAGTCTTTACTTGTCAAAAGTCACATTACACCAGTGAACATTTATTTCTGTAGGTAAAATCATGTCATAGAAGTTAAAAATAATTTCGCAAGGGATATTATATGCTGCTTCCATTGTAACATACCTTGATTAACTCTGTTATTGTACTGACATCGTTGTAAACATAATATGAACATTCCAAATAAAAATCAGTAAATTATTTGTTTGAAATAAGCTTCCTTGGTCGTTCTGGTATTGTCCTCCTTTATATGTCCTCATCTCGCAATTTAGACCACAACCCAGCACATCCCCACAAACAGCTGTATAATCTTCAATCACAAACCGTTTGACGGTTTTGTCACTCCCGCTAATGATTAGCGTCTTCTTACCCATTCACGATTAATCGCATTACACTTAGCAATAGCACAAAAATCAAGTCCACCCCAGGGTTTGAGAAACATCACCGCGCCACGTGACACTTGTAATTCCATTTGCATCTTCCATAGCGTTCGCCTCGTTACCATCGCTATTGTCCTGTCGTTTCCCGCATATACAACCGGGCAAACTGCATCTGCAAACCGGGGCATAAATCAACATTAACCAACACCGCCCCGGACTCCGGGTACGACGCTCGGTGGTTGTAAATCAAACATCGTTAAACCCTTTTTGCGCTAACGCACCGGTTCCATGGTTGGGATTTTTATTTTCCAATTTCACATTACCACGGCCCTGCCCTGTAATCAATTTAAATTAATTTAATAGAAACTTTATGTTCGAAAACCCACAAAACCCAGCTACCATCAGTCCAGGAGGGGTGAACCGGGGAAATTGGCAAACTAGCGGACCAAACTCTCTCTCTCTCTCTCTCTCCCCCTGTCCTCTTATTTCGTCTATCGTGTGTGAGTTCACTCCTGCATCCTTCATGCAATGTCCCGATGTCCTTCGGATTGTGATTGGATGGCGGTGTGAAAGTGAAGCAATAAAAAAAATCAAGGGATGTTGTTGTGTTTTCCCTTTCCGTTCTCCACCCCTCAGCCTGACGGTATAACCGTAACGGACATCACCGTTAGCATCACCCCCTCGTTTAATTAACTGCGGCCATGTGGCGTGTCGATCTAATTTGTATGCACCGTCACCACCATCACCATCGTCAGTACAGCTCTCGGCCCGAAACGGGGCGTCACTGACAGTTGCAGTGTGCAGCTGACAGCTTTGGTTCGATCCAGTGTGCCGCTTTGCAAATCAGAGGCCCCCGATATACCGGGCATGTGCGGGCCAAGTTGCCAACGACACAAGCGCGACAAATCAACGCATTGTAGCGGGCGTTCTCTGATTAGTGGCTGCGAGTGTGATTGGGCTCTGCAGGGTGGGAAGAAAGTCAGGGCCGGAAGCGATGGATGCTGCTAAAAAGGAACTAATCAAAACACCTTTAGCAATCACTGTGGTCTACCAATTGGTTGGCATCAGAGGTAGCTGTATAATTTTCTTAACGAATTCAATTTCTGCTAAAAGGATGAGGTAGATCATTTGGAACTTAAACACAAAATCGAATAAAAAAGCAAGAAATTTGATGTTATCAAGATGTTAGAATTAAACAAATCATGCATATAATAGCTTTTCTTCATCGTTTGTATTGTTTATATTAAATAGTTCAACACAAGGATGCAAGTTACCAATACTAATCATTTAAAAATGTTTAAGCATAAATACACATGATATAAACAAACTCAATATTTATGCCTATTCTGATAAATCAGAGAAATCAGAATCAGAACATCAGACGAGGTGGAACCACGATATGCATTGTGTTGTCATAATGATCCTGTTTTGTCCTGTTTCAGATGGTTTGACTCTTATCATGATCTCTTTGACTTAAACTGCTCTTTAAATGCTTTCTACTCTCCTGCTTGTTTTTTTAGCCTTCTTCCTAATCATTATTTACATTTACTTCAATATTCTTCCTGTCTATTTAAGTTTACCATTTTTTTTCTCATTTATATATTAATTTGTTACTTCGTAACTACGTAGTTGAATTATTTCCATTATTTTTAATCTAAGTTAAAATACTCCGTTAAAACTTGAAGGCAGACTGTGAAAGTGATTAATGAATTAAACTAGGTTGAACATCTTCTTCTTCTTTTTCTTTGGCTCAACAACCGTTGTCGGTCACGGCCTGCCTGTACCACTTGTGGGGCTTGGCTTTCAGT
>AXCO02011216.1:0-10407 GCA_000473525.2 Anopheles melas
GAAAAATAAAGCGACAAAATTATTGTTTTTCTCTGGAAAATTTAATACACTTCGACAATTAGTAAGAACAGATTTTTTGGTTTGCAGTGCTTAAATAAATTCTCAAAATATTCTCGAGGGCCGCATTCAATTCCGATGTGATGTGGCCCATTAGTTTGACATAACTGATGAGAGCCAATGATTATGGTGAAAGTAGCAAAAATGTGGACAATTGTTTGTAATCAGTACATTTCATCATTACTTATATTCCATTAACTAGTTTTTCCTTTTCTTGGAGTATCAACCTATTTGGAAATGCTGATGTATTTCATTCATTCATTATGTTTTTGTCATGATATAAACTAATCACACATTTGAAATTTTAAATCGATTGCGATAACGGGTTTTGCGCAGTACGAACAAATCTTAACGCTCTTCATAAACGTGTTTTAACGCGTAAAATTTCGACTAATATTCAATATTGTGTATGTTTTTGATACATTTCTCAATGAATCGATGTTTCGATGAATCGTTAAGTTTCGATGAATCGTTCAATATAGATATATTCCCATGAGGAGAAGTGTCGAAAATTATGCTTTAAAAAGTGTATGATATGTTACGAGTGTTTCTTGCGTATTGATAATAATATTTCATCAACCCATGATATGCCAATTGCTTCGTATAATACATATGACTACATGCGTATTGTATATCTGATGCCAATGAATCTATCGAAATCTTATAAAAAAACATTCGTGTTGAAGAACTGTACCAATTATTTTTTAAATGGTTTTTGTTTGTTTTATTCAGGAGGAACGGATCGAAAAGTTTTTTTTTTAATTGTAATGAAACTGGAAAAACATTAAAAATACAAACGGGAAGTATCTAGCAACTCAAAGTCAAAACGTATTAATGTTTTGAGCGACTTTATATAATTTATATTATATTAATTTATATTAATATAATGTTATATTAATTTATAACAGAACATTTATGATCCTGGAAACTTTTCATACAAATAATATGGAAAAGAGTCTCTCACATAACCAAATCTCTGTTTTTGACACTTTTTCTCATATAATTGCCCTTTGCATTCGAACTGAATTAAGCAGAACTGAATAAAAAAAATAGCAATTAAGCAAATATTTGGCAAAAGAAAAGTATAAGTTAATAAAACACTGTGAAATGGTATTGACTCATTGATGACAAAAACAAATAAATAAATATATGTAAGAAAATCAAAAAACTATCCACAAATTACAATACGGTTGCTTGTTTACGCTACCATGATTCAATGTACATGCAATACCAATAATTTTTCTTTTATCTGCATAGCTTTAATGATTTGGGACTGACCGTGACAGCTATAAACAGATGTGTCAAAATAAACGCCAAACACCCCTTCTGTTGTATTCTTCTACAAATCACTTCACTTCCCTATTCTCATTGTTCTTTTGTTCAAGGACATAAACCGGAAGCTGAGGATGGGAAGCTACAGGTTCTAATAGGATCGAATACAGTAAATGTACCTCGGATCGAAATGTGCGCTACTAGAAATAGTTGATTAATGGACATTTAGCCGATATTTATTAGCGTCAGTGATGGTGAAAATGATAGACGACATTTTAGCCTAAATGGCGTTTAACTTTTTCTTTCTCATCGTTGGAGGGCTGTGTGCTGATGGTTTGCAGCCGTAGTTTGTTTGCGTTGTTGGGGCGCTAATTCTTGTCCAATCTTTCGGGCGGAGCTATCAAAAAGGCGTTAAACTGCACGCGTTTAGGATATGTTAAAATTTATGTTGACACTCTAGAGAATCCGGAATATCCTGTCGCATGGTGAGAGTGAAAATCTAGAAACGCTAGAAGTGTTCGCTAAAAACAGCAAGAACTTAGTGCTGGGGATGTGCGTTAAGTGGTTCATGTTAGCCAATGTTTAGCATTAGGGAATATCATTAGGGACTTATGCATGTTAGTTTGATTTATAACTCGAGTAAAAATGGCTTGTGAATATCAAAGAAACTCTTTTGAAGTGATATTTTTTCAATTACCATCCCTAGCGTACATTAACATTTTAAGCTTCGCAACAATGGTCAACGATGAATTGATAACATTGATAATTGAGTTCAATAAAATAGATGTACGAATGTGGTTGCAACCTGAAATATTAACGATTTTGGATACGGTTTATTATTGCACATGTTACTTATTTGCATCATTTGGAAGGCACACCTTAAGGCATGGGGAGGATTAATGACACATGGTAAGAAATAATACGACTTCCTGAAAGGCAAGCATCGTGGAGCTTGAAGCCGTATTTGAGGTTATCACCCATTTTGAATGTTGCTCTTGTGGGGAAGATGCCAAAAAGTTGAGGATTTTTTTTTAAGTTTCGTCAAAAAGGTAAAGAATTTCACAAGTGCACGATGCATCACATCGTTCCCGTAAAATGTAAGAAACATGACCAAAGCGTCCGTGAGTGATAGTGTTATTGTTCCCATTATTCTTGTTATTAAAATTTCATCGCGTGAGCATTTCGCGATATCATCTCTCCCGCTTAAATCACAACGGGCTACGGTGTACGACAGCTTGGCCTTTTTTCGGGACCCGGTTCGTTCATTTGGTTTGGTAAATAATTTATCTTCGTTTTATTTTATTTACCGTTTTTTGCCACCTTTTGCTTGAGATCTTGCCGGAATGCTCATTATAAGCAAATTTGACATGCGAATACGTGTCGTTGACACTTGTGCTACGCTACGCTTACGCGTGTACCCCTATCTGGAACGAGACGTTCAATCGAAAATGATGATCGACTGCCTTACCGAAAAAAAAGATGCTCAGATGATATTCAATTCCTTTGACCCCCTTTAAAATAAGTGACCCACGATCGAAGAGCAGTTGTTCTTTCCCGTACTTGTAGTTTTCAATCAGTACAGAGCGTGTAACAATGAGTAGCATTGACGTAAAAATAGTGCAAAGCAGTGGCATCCGCTTGATCCGCTTAAAATCTCAGCTATAACCGGTAGTGTAGACGAACCATGATGAATATTCCCACGCTGATTCATGTGCTGGCATGAGCAGGTAGATGAAAGAGTTTCTTGTGAGCGTTAACTTTCTGCAAAGTGTAACGTTTTAATTTAAACGGTCGCACTTGCACGTGAACCATTTAAGAGTGCTCTGTACTGGATCTAGAGCTGCGTATATGTTTTATATGTGCCCAGCCTGTATCTCCCTGTATCTTATCGCGCTAATGTAAGGTGATGATACTGTGGCGGTAACGCATCGCTCAAAAATCACAGAAAGACGGTGGTTGTGCTTCATGCCCATTAAAACGCCACCAGCGTACAATCGCCCTAGAGGCCATTTTGTGATATTTTATGGCACATAGTAGATAGAGTTGTAAAGAATCTTCAAGATTTAAACAACATGCCCAAATCATATCGTAGTGTTCATTCTCGTAACAACTGCTGAATCAATATGAATAATATTAAAGCTAATTCTTAATTCAGACTAAAAAATCTTTTTTTCTTGTAAAATGAACATTAACATTTTATTTATTTTATTTATTTAGTCAGTTTATAGAGTGTAAAGCGTACATTGTATGAAAACATTTTCCACTAAGGGGTGTGTTAAACCCACCATCAGAACATAACTATGTCGAGCATTTCTCGAGGGTACATACCGGACACATTCGGCCTGAACGTTTGGTGCACATCTCCATCATCCATGTTGAAGATTCGGTTTCTTCTTCCCATCATTCGTGAAGCGGTCAATAAATAGAGCGTGTTTATGGTTCACGTGAATTCATTAATTCAGAAACACTGCGACCAACTCGAAAGATGATCTGGTCGTCACCTGAGTCAGTTGCTGAGAGCAGATTTTTACTTTTAGGATTGTTGCAAATATCACTAGAACACATAGGGTGCTCTTATGCTTTGGGTCGAACGCATCTCTTAAAGTTATCTCGTTAAGTATATGAAATTTGATTATACAATTAAGATAGACAGCGTGTTTAGTTAAATTCGTACATTCCTCATTGATATTCAATATTTCTGGTAGGGCTTGTAATTAGCTAATTTGAAATATTGATAAAATTCGATCGTTTCTATTCTTCGGAGTTGAGTGAACGTAAAAAAAACAATAATTGGCCTAGGAGTATATTTGGAATAATGTTAACAAGACAATGCCCAAGAGTAGCTGCAGAACGCAATAGCATAGAAGAAAATAACCATTGTATCTTCTTCATTATTGTAAAATTGATGAGAAACTAGATAACATTAAGATGAACGTTAGAATTCATACTTTAAGAACGTTGATCGAAACCCGTGGATTGCCTTAAATAGTTATTAAAAAAAGTTTGCGCCATCAAGCAAAATAAAAAAAAAAGCAATTTACAAGTGAGACATCTACATTTCTAACTGCTTCATATTTAAATCTGTTTTTTTATATCATATGTTATATTGTGATCTTGATTCATACTGAAGGCCGGCAAAGAACGGCGTCCAAGATTTGTTAGGTTCATTCGTGAAACATCTCTCTCATTCTCATACAACGTATATGCGCCAAGCTTGACTGCGAAGTAAATTGCTTGGACCGTTAAAAGAGATGCAATAATGAAGAAGAATTGTGCTGGTAATTCAAAATAGTAGTAATCAAATTTATTTAACTAGATTCTCGCTAATGAAACATTTCAGCATCGTAATAATTTTCATTTAAAATATCACCTATCACTATCGACCGTTAACAATCGTCCTCAGTCTGTACAACTCATCGTTTGTCTAGGTGAACATTCGCATCCCACGACCTAGTTGTGGCAAATATGTTGTGGCCCTGCTCATGTATGAATCAGCACAGGTTCACCCTGAGAAAACGGAGGAGCCTATACCTCCCTCAGCATGGTCTATCGAGTTAATGGATCGCCTCACACCGATTGATTGGCCACCTTTAGACCAGCGATCACGTTGGATCGCACGTCAAGCTGCAAACAGGGAAATGATGATGTTCACGATGATTGAATCTAACAACAGTGAGGTCCTAGTTAAAGTAAACGGAAAGTTTCTAAATGCTTTGTTTTGTGCTTAGCATGAAGCGCATAGATGTCTCCATCGGTAACCTTGCAACATAACGACAATACCAACTAACGGTATGCAGTCGATGGATGAAACGTAAGGTGGTTCAATTGAGAGTTGGAAGAGTATTCTGTAGTGATTAATAGAAGTTATGTGTTCCTCTCAGCGCACTTGAATGTGCAATATCGCAGTGCCGTTTCACATAGTGAATGTACAGTTTAGTAGTTGTAGCAGCAGGTGTTGATAATGTTTAATTTCAATAAAGTCATATGATTTACCCAAAAATGTTGATGCAATAAAGTAAATTGGTGTTATATCAAGCATTTTTTTATAGATTGCAACAGCTTAGCTACATAAAACAAGTAAAAATTATACAGAAAATAAATAGAAAGAGTAGCACAGCAATCAACTGGACGGCAAGACACGATAAAAAAGTTGCGCTGTGGAAATAAAATCATAAAATGGTTATCCTTATACCCACCTCATTCCCTCTCAGCATCGTTAGTTGATTGATCATGGAAAGATTTTCTCTTTCATTTTCTGCACCACCTTAACGTGAGGGTGCCATTCCAGCTTCCGAACGAATCAGGCAGAGGTAGCAGTCTTTGGACGAATGTGAAGGTAAATGAGAAAATCTACTTGCTGGCTAGATAGTAGCTCGTAAAACGATCTGGATAACATAAAGTTTTGATATTATTAAATTAGTTACTTTTAATGATTTAGATTCCGATACGGGACGTAGACCGGCTGAGAGTAGACCGTTCGAATGAAGCCCTCCTCCAAAATTGTATGCAATAAATTCCCTACAAAAAATAGGGTTTTAATTGACTCGCTAAGATAATAATATGGATCACTAGGTAGGGGTATAAAGTTGGAAGCTGGTCCTTTGCTTATGAACGTTCGCTCGAAGCGGATCATCATACGTGGGTCCTACAATTCAAGCCCACAATTCAGTGGTCTAAGGGTTGTGAGACAGTTGGCGCAGTTTTGCGTATCGGGTGCAATAAATCTGCTTGCTGTCGTCACTGAAAGTTCTGCCACTGACGAACTGAAACCGGTCAGGAATCCGTCTCGGTTGTGAATGATTTTGGTTTGAAATAGTTATTTCGCTCGTTAAAAGGCTTGCGACGCATTAAAAATCATGCGGATTCGCTCAGAAAGGTCAGTTTTATAGCCACTGGAATGGGGTTGATGATAACAATCTGGGCAGTAGCATTGACCCTGACTAGCAGACTTGAAATTGTTACACAAGTCGGCAAAAAAAGTATCTCACAAACTAGAGCACAAACAACCCAAAAGAAGCTTCGACTCGTTAGCAGCGTTTTTGTATCGTCTTCCGTTTTGTGCTCTCTTACCGAACCTTAGTGAATGATTAATCACTGTTCGATGTTGGTGTATGTGTGTTTATGCGAGACGCTGGGCAAAATCTATCCAATCATACATGCAGCTGAATGTGAGTTGCAGTGATTGTATGCGACGAACGTCTGTCCTTTTTTTCTTTGCGATAATTCGTCACAGGTATAGGATGGCCTTCTGATGAACGGCAGCTTGGTTATCGAAAAATCATTGAACTGTTCCGATTCATCTTTGTCGGTCGTAGAAGAGAAATCCTCTGCCGAATCTTGCGCTGACACAGCGGAACCGAAACAATGCAAATGCACTCGAGAATGAGTAATGACCGGTGCAAATATGGACTTCGTGCTGTGGGACAACGACCGCTCGCAAGACCGTATCGGGCGAAACAAATGCATCATTCTTGGATGCAATTTTCGTGCTTTTTGTCGCTTTCGGTGATCCGTTGGACGCTCCTCTTTATTTGCCCTCAATAGAACAGCTAATCGGTTCTGGTCAGTAGGTATTTGACATGGTTAAGGCAGGGCATTTGTGCACACTTTTGGCACCAATCACCAAGAATGTCCTGTTAATGATCAAAGAATCGAGGGTAGCGAATCGGGAGAATCACACAGCGACCAGTTGTTGTGAAACCGCAGACGGTTTGTTTTTGTTTGGATTGCCAGGTTTCGCACAGCTGAAACAAGTTAGACATTTGAAAATGTATACCACGGTTAAAATATGTTGAAGATGCAAAGGTGTCTGGCAGGACGATGTATGAACAAGTAAACTACTTTGCTAAGATGCTTTTTTTACAACGAAGTAAGAACAAACTATTGAAGAGGTCAAAAGAATCTATCAGTATGATTCAAATGGCACAATATGCTAAGAATATGAAGCAAATGTTATCTTCTTTGTTCTGGTTACTGTAATTCGTATATTATAAACAAATAAAAATCGTAGAAGTAATATGTAACACAGATAGTACAGGTGGATATTGTTTTGAAAATTACACTTTATAAATATTAACTCACACGTGAGATGGTTGTAATGTATAGTGAACAAATTATAAATTTATTGAAAAAAGTACTTACAATCTGTAAAACTTTGTAAAAGGAATCTGTCAGCTAAAGTTACGATCTGTTAAAGTTGGAATTGCAAAGTTGCATGTCACATGCCGGTTGGTTGCCCTTAAAATATGTCACTCAAATTTAATACCTTCTCGATGGATACGCTTATGCCGTCATCTTGTTGATCTTTTGAAGATCAAACAATCGCTTACAGTGCTGTTTTCGGTAATGATGGTAATGAACATCGATAAAAAGTTTTTTTTTATTCAATTCGATGCTATTTTTTGTAGTATAAAAATGTGCATCCTCGAACGTAATTTTCACATCAGATGAGGTACATGGAATACGTGCGTGCATCACGATTGGTGAATCGCAATTGATGAACCTATCGGAATCTCAAAATACTGGGATATAGGTATTGTAGAGCGTAACGTGGGTCATGATGTGTTAGCTGTTAGATGTTGCTTGCCGTAAATTTACATCCCTATAGATGTGGTTTTAAATTTTAAACCGTGCACAATATTTGCCAGATGTTGAAAAATCAACATGCTTTTAAGTATTTCTTATATAAACAATGTTTTGATTGCAGCCGTTACATGTTTCTATAAATGAAATTGTATTACTAAAGATGGCAGCATATAACACTGCTCTGAAATCAGAAGGATACACAAAATTTATCAAACGTAAAACGTAATAAAACATAAATGTATTCACAACTATCCCCGTCAAAGACTCTCAGAGTCATTAATGATGTTACACAATCCTATGGGCCAACATTAGGACATAAGAAAAGATCCAAGGGATTTGACAATTTAACATTGCTGGAACGCTAATGCTGCGGAGACTTATTATTTGTTACAGGCTAGTTCTGCATATCGCATCGTTGTTTGAATTAAACATGTTTATATGGTTTATGTTTTTACAAGTACAAGATAGTTACATTTGAAGTGTAATGCAACTGTTTTTGAATTGGGGATACTCGTTTTAAAACTTCAGTTTATGGTATGATACAGTTCTTCAACCAATATGAAAAAGTTGAACACTTATAGAATTGTTTTGAACATGTTTTGGTTAAATTTTAATAATTGTTATCTGCGCGTTCAGAAACCGTATTTATGAGCAATTAAAAACATTGAAAGATTTGTTTACCTTTAAAATGTCCCTCAAAACTGGATCGATTGTCATACGAACAGTCACGGATCAATAGAGCAAATTACTCTGTGCGTGCTACGATTGCTTGACTAATATTTACATCCCAAGTGCCAAGGTCCATTACTAGACGGCACCACAAAGTGCAAGGCAACAAAGGCAAGGGCACAAGATGAGTTGGTTTTCATTCGAACTATTTTAATGTTATGCAAATATTTGAGCAGAGCCACGCACTCGATTCCCGATAGCTTTTTAACTCAAAACGGTCTATGGTTTGACTTACGCTTCATAAGATTAGACCAGATTCGTTGTGTACAGTGTGCTTTCAGACAAACGGTTTGGGACTGTTTGATCGCAACGCTGATAGAACCGCATTCGCTGTTTCGCTCTGCACTCACTTACTATCATGCGCACCTTTCCACCAAAATATTCAGCATTTTTATCCACCTTTTAATGTGGGCTGAAAGAATATTTGAAGGGACCTACAAGGATATTGCACAACCGTAAGTACACACCATCCCTTCCAACAGCAACCTCATCGATGGGCATGTGAAAATTTATTAACCTCATAAAAGTCGCTCTGCTTGTCGGTCAGCATACAATGTTGACTGTCGTGTGTTAAGAGCATTGAAGGCAACGATTTGTACAATGATTCCCCTAACATTCTTCGTACGGAAGCCCGCACTCGAGGCTTTCATTTTAGAAACACAGTACTGCAATCCTTGGTTGCCCTGTGAAAAGCCTAAACAAAAGTCAGACCAACAAGGGACCATGCGAGCAACACATCAAAACATTGTTAGAAATTCATAATCAATGTATGCGTCCGAAGGGTGCTGTACTGTATCTCTCTTGCCTGGCTACACACGGAGAGATCATTTATTGTGTTCTTACCTTTTGGGTTAGTTTCTTTTCCAAGGGATTTTTTTCACCACTGCTCTGTTTGGTGTTTCTGCGGGTTTCAGTTTGGTCGGGTTTCACAGTTGACACTTTGGGATCATAAATTATGTTCCGTTGAGTAATGAAAAATTGTCACGATGTCAAATAGAAGAGAGGTGGTATCGCAGAATGGTTCAGCTTGCTATCCCGAACAGCGGTTCCATGACGAAGGCACTCGTAACGAACTAACGCGTTTTGCGAACAATGCTATTTTGGTGGTGTGTTCGAATATTTGTAAATATTTACCCATATGTTAAGATACAATGCTATCGTTTGTTTTTGAGCTCGGGTCAAAATTTTATTCCACTTTGATGAACTTTGAGCCTACATACCTCGATCTGATCAGAATGGTTTGACTGTAAGTTGAATAAAAAAAGGATTATTTATTTGTAGAAAAAACGAATTATTCGAATCGTTGAAATGGAAAATGTGATTTGATCGTCAGTCTTGTAATGTGTAATGTAATGTAATTTACAATTATCAATATGTAAAAAAATGTAAGAAAGTCATACTAGCTATTAACTATCACATTAACATAGAAAATACGAAACCTGAGTGACATAGAAAATACGAAACCTGAAAATACGAAACCTACCAACGGTAGACACTGATTCCATGAGACAGCAGAAGTACAAATGCAAACCGTTCCTTTGAAACAAAATTGTCTTTCAAGTTTGGAGGTAACACAAGGCTCTTAAAAATGGAACTTATATTCAAACTTTTATTTATTTGAACAAATAACTTTCGTTTTCAATTTAAGATAGTGATTATCTAATCCAGGGGTCTCCAAACTACGGCCCGCGGGCCGCATGCGGCCCTCGAGAGCCTATAATGCGGCCCGCGATGATGTTGTAAAGGTTAATGTAAATATCATAT
>AXCO02011219.1:0-10355 GCA_000473525.2 Anopheles melas
GCTCAATTGGATTTATCGAGCGACAAAGTGGCCAGAGAGATTCGGCGGAACGATTGTCATTCGAAGCCATCAAATCCCCGGGAAATCCACCGCTTTCTCGATTCTTTCGCTTCCCATTTGGCAGCGAGCGTGTTGCTCTTGGCAAGCAAGAAGTTGGCAGAGATTTTCATGCTCCAGCAGTGGAGGAAATCATCTACGAATGCTGGGGGTGTGGAGAAGGAAATGGGAAGATTTTTCCGGGAAGAGCGCCCGGTTCTGCTCGCACCGGATGGGTTGGAAAAATATAGTACCCCGGCGTGGTCAAGCCATAAAATAAACGATCTTTCACACACATACACATACCATTGTGGAGGAGGCAATCGAGGTGAAGACAATGTGAGAGTTGAGAGAAGAGTTATATGTGAAAAGCAATAGAATGAAACGACGACCATCACTGTTGCTGGGGATGCTGAAGAGAACGTTCTTTGCTCTAAGAGTCAGTGCTGATTTTTTTTTGTTCTCTTAAACGATGGTCTTAAATCGACGACAACCGACGCTACGAATGGAGCTTTTTGGATCATTTTCTTTCTGCGTCTACCGGGCAAACGAATGAATCTTGCGGAGCCTCATTCTGTCCCTTGGCGCTCCGGCCCTAGGGAAGCGAGCAGATTGGCTCGGGGGAAAACAGAAATTCTCCCTGAAAGCTAATTAATTTACAGCACTCGGAAACGGGACACACCAACCGTACGCTAGACGAGGCACGGGCAGCCACCAGTACACTGCGCCGAAGAAGCGGAGGCTAACCTACCGGAAGGAGCGTTAAGGTGGGCTTTCTAACGAGCAAATGCCGGGTTAGTGTGGCGGGTACGGATTGCGCCGTTGGCTTCGAGCAGAAGTACCGTAACGCGATGACTTCATTCGACCGGCGTTTGGGGGGCCAACTAGCTACTAATGATGGAAGGGGCGAGGTGGTGGTATAAAATCACCTTGATTTATTCGAAACAGGGTGACATAACTGTGTCTGCGGTGCAGTACGGTCGCTCTCCCAAGTGCTCATTTCCCTTCGCCATCGCCGGTGGACCTAATTGTGATCCAGATCGGCAGGGAAAGAGAGTTAATTCGTGCTTAAATTGTGCTTCGATTGTGGTCGATGTGGAGGGAAGGAAAAAAACACACGACACACGTCGTTTGTGTAAATAGAGGTATATTTGATTGTAATAACCGGTCATCGAAGATAATTTCAGTGGTGTGCGGCAAGATTTGATTTTTTTTTGTTATTGTTTTGTTCATGCACCATAAACTCCCCAACTCCTGCTCGGCTCGATGGTTTGGTTGACTGCAGTCTGCGCCAAGGCGGCCGGGCAGGTGTGGTGGGGTTGAAGAGTTATGGTGATCATGTTCATGTTCCGAATGCATTGCCTCTCGCTCTCTCGCTCTGTGTCGCTCTTTCACACGAATGCATACACACAAAGGGGGTCAGTTGGTGCCCGGTTTTAAAAGAAAAGCCTTCTTCTTCCTCCCTGCTGTTGCTGTGTGACGATGGTGGTGGTGGTGGCCCGGGGGAAAACGGGTCATCGGTTTTCCCCTCTTGCTTCGTGCACTCTAATGTGTGCCAAATATGCATCCATATATACGATGCGGTACGGTATTGTGTTCGGCGTGTGTGTGTGTGTGTCGGTCGGTCTAGCGCCTAGCGTGTGTGCGCCATGGTTCGATGATCCGCAAAGGGTCGCGGAACGGATTTGGAACGGAGCCAGCCAAATAATGCGGCAGATAGAGAGAGTATCCGCCACTCTCCACCCTTCTCACCTCCTACCCAATACGACGATATGAGGGACCGACCGGCGTTTTCCCTGTTTGTTGCCGCCGATTTCGATCGATTTGCTTTGCACTTTTGGCACAGTGTGTGTGTGGTGTGGCATTATCGCTTTGTTCACGAATGATGTCCGAAGAGTCGCAATGAATGGCCGATTCCAGCCCAGTAAGAGGTTTTCCTTCGTGGCCAATGTTGTATACGAAAGGTGCCAACATGAGCTGAGTTCGGATTGTTGGTTTTAATGCATTCAGCAACATATTTTGCTATCTAAACATCTGAAGTATTTGAAATGTGCTGTATTTATTAAAATAATGTTAAACTAACAACATGGCTTTTGCTACTCGTCCAGTTGGAACTGACAAAGTCTACAAGGCAGCGTTCATTTATCTTATCTTGCTCGCCAAAGTCGGTGCCATCATCGACTCATCAGTTTTCTAATCCTTTCTTTATCGGCAGCGGGAAAAAAAACTCGAATCTATAATACCCCAACCATGAGGCGGTCGGTTGTGCTGCTCGGTTGTAGCAGTTTACCCCGTTTTGAAGCTGTTTTTTGTTTTTGTAGACGGTGGAGGTCACTGCCGATTTGAGGTGAAAATTTTCACATCCATTCACACCCTAACGGGGGATACCAAGTCAAGCAAGTAACTTTTCCACACAACAACCTCAAAAGCAAGAGGAAAGAAAACATCGCCGCCACCGCCGGTAGAGGTCTTTGTTAGCGTGTCGAACAGAGTTCGTTGTAAAGCCGGGTGAAATGAGGTGTTAATTTCAATGTCAGAGAGTCACACAGCCCCTTCGGCCGTCGAGTGAGGCTTGGGTGCGCGCGCGTTCGACGAACTAACGCTAACAAGAGGAGCCCAACTCTGTGTTAGTGATACCTGTTGGGGGCGGAGAGCCGTGAGTGGAAAAAGGGTTGGACTTATCACTGCACTGGAAATGCGCATTATGAACGACAGTGCAAAAAGCTCGGAGGACCACTATGACCGACCACTAGGTCCTTAGGAGTCTTGAACTTGGGACGACCATGTTGCTGAACTGAGCATGTTACGGATGTACCACGAGACCTCTCTTCATTAGCTCTGCAATGATCGTACTAGTATCTGCTACCTCCGGTGTAGTCTAGTCTTGTAAGTCATTGAGACACCCAACAATCATTGTTCTGAACGCTAGAACGTTCAGAAAAAAAACACCGTCTTTTGGCCTGAAAATGTCCCAAAAATATGATTGCATGTCTCTGATTAGTAACTAATCTTTATCGCCACAGCACAAACAGTGTGCAAAATTACTGGCAACTTCCACTACGGTGTCCTGCAAGCACAGCAGCCCCAGCCATCTTATCGGTTCAGTTGAGGGTGGCTCATATTTTTGCGCACCCGTTAAGATTGGCCTTATCTTATCTGTCGACCGGAGATCATTTATGGTGCTGCAAAGTGCAGTCGAAGCTAAATGTGTGTGTGCTTCGGTGGCCTTTGGACATTCCCTTTGGAACGAAACGCACTCGCTCAAATGTTTCGAACACAAGCGCCGCGCGGTTTGTGAAAGTAAACAAACATACTGCTCACCACTCGGGTTGGTGGTAGTGGTGTGCGTTTGTGGGACGTCAATTATTGACGGGGATACCAGGTGGAGAGAGAGAGAGAGAACGGAGAACGCCTACAGTGGGTGGATTTAATCCTGCGGCGCCCTTGGGGTGTGTCCGTGTTGGAGCGCATTTGCTTGCGCACGTTCCGTCTGGTCAGTGAGGTAGTGCGAGTTCGCTTCTAGATGCTTCTGGGCGACACAAACACCCGCATTCGAGATGGCGCTTGTGCTGTTTTGAGGGTGGTGGTGTGAGCTCCGAGATGTCCGATTTCGTCGCCGTCTCGTGGTGTTTATCTACTCGTTCGCAGTGGCACGTACACGTCATCTCGTGTAAACGGTGCGAAGGGGAAGTTGAAAGCGCCACTCACGCGCACCGCTTTCGCGTTCGTTGACGGCAGTAGGGGTAAACAAATTAATCGACCCATATATATATATATATTTACCCATTTAGTTATTGCTCACATTACAAACAGACCACAATGCTTCTGTGTCCAGTTGGTAGCAGGAACGGGAGACTGATCGATTTGCAAATCGAATTGGAAAGTAATTGTCATTGAGGAAGTTTCGCAGCGACCTTGTTTTTTCTTGAGGGGGATTGATTGAATTTTCTTTCTGTTTCGTTATCTCTGTCCAGCGAACCGTAAACACAAACATCACAATCATCGCGATCCCTTACCGCGATCATTTCTACAGCGGTCAATGATCTTTTATTCGTGATCGTGGGTTTTCCTCTACACTTTGTTGAACGTGCCGACCTTGACACTGATCGTCGGCGCATAAAACTGTCAATGGGAAGAGCAATCAAGAGAAGAGCGGGTTGGTAGAAATCGTCAAGTTAGGGAAAAAGGGCCAGCGAGCGTGAACTTCAACACTGGAATGATTATCGCAAGCGTCGCTTGGTTGTGACTGTGATGGTCACGAGGCCGTAGATGCTTGAGTGATTATGACGTGACGTGAGTGCAGCTTTAGCGGTGTAGTCGTCGTTAATACTCTGATACAACCATTTTGCTTTTCGCACCAGTTTGACGGTACTACTCTCTCTCTGGGCTTGGTGTGGCGTGTCAGAATTGATGCCACGTCGTTGCAATGAATCATGCGGTATATCCACCGTAGCAGATGGGCAGCTGGGAAATGGGAATCAGCCGTCCACAGCACACCCACGGCAAAATCAACGAGATATGGGGGTTGGAAAATCAGAATTTAATTAGTGTGCTTTCTCTCCACACTCGGCGGTCGATAATTGCTAGAATTCATGCTTAATGGTACCAGGCAAAATGCTAGCCACGAAGTGAAGGACCGAATGGATAGAGCGATAGAATAAAATGTGCAAGAAGCCGCCCGTCTACTCTCCCCACCAAAGCGGCCCCTCTTGAAGCTAAAAATGGACCAAAGCCAACGCGCAAGAATACCGTAAATAGGCAGCAGCAGCAGCCACGATCGCCATAGCGAGGCACCATGACGGACGGACGCCATCCGTGATCGTTGGTGTGCGCGATCGGTATCTGCGTGGATCTGCAGCGCACCCACCCAAGCTGCAAGTTATTCAACCCGATCCGTGCAAGCTTTTTCGTCAGTGTCGTGCTCTTCGATGTTTTCTTTTGCATCCTTCGATCGTTCGGCAGCTGTTCGGAAGTGGTTTGAGTAGTGCGGTTGTTGTGTGAGTGCATCAAATTAAGATATATTGCGCAAAGCTCGTTTGCGAGCAGCCAAAACAAAACCGGAAAACTGGGAATATGCACTTGCGCCGTTGAGCTGTGGCAGGTGATTTATTTACACCGGCCGGGCCTCATCGATGTGCTTTCATGGAAATTTATCATTTCGGTTGAGCTGTTGTGGAAGCGTTGTTTTGTTCGTTTCGCTGCGTCTGCCCAGGCTTTGCTCATTATTGTTGTGAAGCTTTAGGGAAAGCGCGTGGATTCGTTTCGGCATTTTTCAGCGCTCAAGCACAGCACAAACACAACGGTTGAAAATGGGCTGCGTTTTTGAGGGGCTACATCTTAGTTGCAATGGGTGAAACAATCCACCAGCAGCAGAAAAAAAAACAAGTTACGTACGTAAGTTATTTCGACAATATATTAAGCAGCAAGAAGCAATAAATCAGTCCGATATTGGTCGTCAAGCATGTTGGCAGACACACTTAGACCGATGAGGGGGGATCTACCTCTGATCTGCCGGGCGCTTTTGACGTAAAACGATTGTTTTGGTATGATTGAAGGGTCGTTAGCTTGGGGCCCTCTCGATCAGACGAGGAAGAAAGCAACGACGTGTACCTTCCGCAGCAAAAACGCGCGTGTGTGGGGGGAAATTAACACATAATCACGCTTAATATTAACTTCCGTTTATTTTGCCCACAAACTACGAAACCACCGTGTGCGTGGCATGATTTGGTGTTGTTATTAATCGAGAAGGAAAGCATTTTTCCTTCCTCTCCCTGCTATGGGCATTGTTTTATAATACACCAGGCAGCATCCGGGAGTAATGAGGGTGAGCAGTAGTAGCAGCATGTGTTGATTTTGTTAAAACAGAAAAGGCATAAATTAAGCGAGCGAAGAGTTGGTACGATTCGCTTGTTTGTTTGAGCTTGTTAAGCATGTGAAGCTTTCTTCCTGTATGAACTGGGTAGGAGCGTGTATTTTAATAACTCAGTATCATGTTTCAATTTACATGATCCACCAGGCACAACATAATTGGTTTGAATATTTATTTTATTAGTTGCGATAACAACACAAAACCTGAAACTTTTAGTGAACTTCCATTATCTCATCGTAGTGCGCACGTGGTGGAGGTACGTCAGCCTTTTGTCGACCCCTCACGTGTGGTGTGCGTGCCTGGCGTGCGTGACTTCCTTTTGCCATCGCTGTGAAGTGCGTTTCGTGTCGGAATGTAGACGCCATAATCCGTGGAAAAGGATGGCGCTTCCTTTTGTAGGTCTTCCTTGCTTGGGCGCTGAGAGTTCCTTGGCTTACGCTCGATTTTTCACGCGTCCGTAGACATGCGAAAGCTTTTTCCAGATTGTGTATGTACGTCTAGCAAGCGGTTGTTAAGATTGAAGACCGACGAAAGGAGTAATTAATCATACGAAGAAATAAATCTGCAATGGACCGAAACGTTCTGGCCCTTTTTTAACAAGTGCGAGACGGTCCTAAAGGCCTTTTTACATTTACTCTTGACATTTAAAAGTAGTAGCCGAGGGGAAAGAAATGCTAGCCCGAGACCTTCGTCAATTTCCTGTTTCATTTGCATGGAGCGTTGCTCGGAACTCTGCTGGCAAGTTTTCGCTAAGAACTCAGTCAACCGGAAAAGGCGTTTAGCGTTGAGTTTTTGCTTTCTAGTTCATTGTTCGTTTTCTTCGATTGCTTTCCTTCGTGCGTTGAATGCCGGCTAACCTCAGCATTCACGTTAGCGTAATCGATCGGATTGGTTTTTTGTTGCCGTTGGGCAATTGGTGCTGCTATGTAACGCAGCTCCAAACAGGATGTTTCCGTGTTGTAGACTCAACCACGAACAGAACGAATGCCTCGAACGTCCTAGAGAAACATTCTCGATTGTTTCAAGCGAGGCAATGAGTGGCGTTGAGAGGGTGAAACTAGCTAGGTTGGTAAAATGTTAGTCAATTAGATTATCCACTTGCTTAAGCATCCTGTCATTGACACACACACACGGGGAAATAAGATGGATTACAGGTCATTCCCTCACTTTTCCAGCAGTTAGTATGCATGATCTTCCTAAGACTTCAAAACATCCGTTAAATTGTACGGATGCTATCAAATTTGATAATTAATTCGACCTCACTTCTGCCAGCCTCGCGCAGACGAATGCGATCCGTACGTGCGTAAGATAGTTTTTAACGAGGCTCCGGGCACTTTGCCTTGCCAGCAGGTGAATGAATAGGGGGAAGACAGAACGTAAAAAAGCATAACGATCTTGCGCAATCAGAAATAGCTCTCCGGGAACAATAAACCGTGCGCGCGGCGTTAGGGTTTGCGATGCGCACCTGATACGTACGCGAATGCTGTGCTCCACGTTCTGTGGAGAACTACCACCGCCAGCGTGCCATATGGAGCAAGACGGGGATTAGCGTCGGCAGATCGAACGGGGAATTTTCTGCCGAGCTTTTCTGTGTGTCCTCTCTCTCTTTCTTCCCTTCGCATCGGATACAGATGAGTTGCTGTGTTTTGTGGCTTGTTTGTGAGGTCGTTCCATTGTGGGACTTCTTCCCGTCCGCTTCGGGGCTTTGATGCTCCTCTTTTTTGGTGAAAGTTGCACCTGTTGCTGGACATATGCTGCACTTCAAACAGATTTCTAAAACCGACATAGAACTTCAGGTGCGGGTTGAAAGGGGAGGAACCTGTTGGTGGCGAGTTCGATGGAGTGCTTTAGATAACGGCATCTAGAAACCAGCAACATCTCCCCCCGCCGTTCATTCGCGCGCTGGCTAATGAAGTGTCGGCGACTGTGGGTGGCGCTAATGAAGTCAGAAGTGAAGCCTGCAGCCATCAAAAAGCTGAGGAGAGTTTTTTTTTACATTTCCGGTGCGAGGCGATAAAGTCGCCAGCATCGTTTGAAGCCCCGTGTGTACGATGATCATAAGAGAAGTGCACTCGAGTGAGTCGAACGTTCGAGCTGACGAGCCCGGTTGTAGTACATAACCACAACTCATGAGATCATGATTACCTGGTTCGTCCGCAGATCGTAACCATGGATCGGCGTCTCGGATGTGTTTGTTTCACTAACTCACATCATTCGTGTCGATGGTGGAGCTATATTTCTTTGGACTTTGTTGTGTCAAACAGGTTACAGCTGGACTTGAAAAGATCATTGTGTTTTTTTTTATGGCTCGTTCACACATCATAACGTCTGTGTTGAAGTTTGGAAATGAATTGCTCCAAGGCTTTGTGAACGTTTTCTTATAACATTTTTAACGATGCCGCTAACAAGAATCGCGCTAAATCCAAGTATCTGTCAGGGAAAACACTATTTAACTGCTAAAGCTTTCTAGAGCTTTTGTCCATTAAGTGGCACAACATCTCATGCCAACTTCACTAAAACTGTCACAGAATGTTCTAGCAGGATTTCAAAAAACATTCGATTCATCTCTATAACTTCATGGTTCAACAAAAAAAAAGAAAGCCAAGCAATGTGGTCACAGAGGAATGTTAGGTCTTTCAATGGATAAAGTCCCCGGCTTTTCTCGAGTTCGTGGACATCGTAAAATTCTCGAAGCCTGCAACTTTTTGCCATTTGTTGTAAGCAGAACCGTCTTCCAGATTGTTCTGTTCAGCAGCAGTGGGATGATCTCACGTACAACACCGCACCGGGTTTCTGCACGTTCAACCGATCCATATCGCGTACGCGTTTGAAGTCCAGCAGGCCGTTTGGAGTCGGAATTTGTTTTTTCCTCAAACGTCTTCTAGATTTAAATACCTTACGCTGAGTAATTTATGCGTTTCTCGCCCGGGCTATCTTTAGACGCTGTGGTGTACGCAGACAGTGCTCCCATGGTTCGGGCCCGGTTGGCTGGGCTAACTTCTTCAGCGGCTGCTAACAGAAACCGGCTGCTCTCTAAATGTAAATGTCACGCCTTGGAGGCTAGAATGGAGAAAGATTCTTTCGTCGCTTACCTATTACGTTTAAGATATTGGGTTCTTCTTGCCTGGCCTCTCCGCAGTGGTTGCGATATCGATGGCCGTAGGACGCTGCTGGCAAGTGTTGAGAGCGGCAGCAAGATTAATGGCTGCTGTTGGTGGTGTCCACTTCGGGGTAGGTTGCTGCTTCGACAGCATTCTGTCGGATGATCTTCATTTCGCTCATTTGAAATCGGTCCGTTTCGTTCGTGCCGGGTGGCGTTGTTTCGAATTGATGCAGAAAATCGTATTAGCATAGCTAATTTAGTGCGAAGCCTATTGATTGGCGGTTAGTCGATGGTTGGCGTCCTTTCCCGAGGAAAGAGACAGAGGAAATGCGGATTAGTGAAATTAGGTAGACTATTCCTCAATTTACGTGGCGAGAACGTAGGTTTTCTAGAACGTTTTGGAAGGGCCTTATTCATCCAGGGGAAAACTATCACTGTTCTTCCGATTAGCGTCAGACTACCCATGATGGTTCAGTATGTCACTGACTCGTATATAGGCAGAGTGGGTCGTTTCTGCTCGTCGACGCGTCACTGCCATCAATGACATGCAAAGGTCAGAATTAGTCATACCATTATTAGCATAGCTCGCATGAGTGACATGCTAGACGGGTTTCCTAAAACGAATACAGCCGCGCACGTTCGTGGGAGAGAAGAATGTTTGCAACGCAACCCGTTTGACAATGTGACGATGATAGTTTGTGTTGTTGTTGCGCTGCTGTTCGATCGGCTGTAGTTCTGTGTTGCGCAAACAACGGGCAATAAAAATAAAAACCCCCGAAAAACACATTCCATCAATCAAAGAGTAGCGCCATCGTTTGCGTTAGTCGATCGCTACTACCAAAATAACACCGACAAGAGCAGGATGGGGTCGATTTGATCCTTTCGCTGTTGGAAGATGATCATTATACTACGCCGAGATACAGCCCACGCGACCGTCCGAAAGTGTTTTTTGTTTGTCTTTTCCCATCCACACCCCCCGTGTTTTATGACTCATCGATTTGTTTTGAATCGATCGCGTTCGTGCGCTTGACACAGCGCGCAGGAAATGCATTGCGTGCGTGCGTGCGTGCGTGCGTGCAGTTGCATCACTTTCCTCCGCGTGGATCGCACTTCTCGCGTGCACACACACACACCCACACAAGCGTTGTCACCGTTGTTTGAGGGTTTTTAAATGTGTGCGGGTCGACCTGTTTTCATTGTGCTTGAATTTATCGCCAGCGGACGATCGATTACTAGCTTTCTCTTCATTGCATCGAATGTCCATCGGCAAGACGTCAATTTTACAATCACTTTTGATGTCTGTGTGTGTGTTCATTCCAACTTCCACCCGCTTTTTTGCGCACTTAC
>AXCO02011220.1:0-13706 GCA_000473525.2 Anopheles melas
GGGCAAAACACACTAGAATGGGGTGCCACCGGTGTCGTTATGCTTGGTGCAACACCACAAAACCTCCTAGCCGCTGCATTTTAATGGTATCGGTAGAGCACGGTAGCTTTGTAGGCTCGGGTTGGTCTAACTGAGTGCATCAGCAAGACGATGGTGCCTTGTTAGCGTGCCATGTATACATATGTTTTCCGCAGGTATTTTTTGACAGACCATCATTATTCTCTCTCATTCATGTTTAGCTACTATGGTCATCTTAGTTTGGTTTTCGACCATATTGCAGTTTCCGGCTTGGTTTGTCATACTTTTCTATGAGTATGAGAGCGGTGTTACACACACACTGCTTATATCTTGGTGCTATTCGCAATGTTGATCTATAGTTATGTTTATTTATTTCTTGCACTTTTTACTTTGTCTTTGTAGAGAAGGTTTAAGATAAGGCATATAAAACGACAGGACGTGTGTTGGATTCAAGCCGCTGCAAGAAGAACCCCGTTCGGTTGAATACGTACGTACGCTCACGTGTTCGCTTACAACACGTTTCTTTACGTGCCAGGGAATAGAGGTTTGAAGCTTGCTTAAACCTGAGAATCAGATCGGTATCGATCGTCCTTAATGCTAGTATCGGGGGGGGGGGGTACCGTTAGTCGTCAACTAGTACGACGCAATAACATGCCCGTCCTGGGTCCAAGCTGCATGGTACTGAATAAGCCTCGAAAGCCGGCATGACCGCGAAGGACGTTGCACCAAATGGAAGGCTAGAATCAAATTCATGTTCTTATCACACCGTCTCGAGTTGTGTTTCTTTGTTTGTTTGTTTGTGACGCTATTGATTCATCCTTATCTCATTCAAATTATCGCAGCCAGTTGGGAGTTTGTAGCAATCATCTAATCTACCAGAGTTGAATAAATGTATTTTTATATCTGCAAGGTAGTTTTAGAAAACTTGCACGCTTCTTTCATGAAAACTTACCAACGATTGAATGCATACATTTTAAATTCGTATTCGAAAGGTAGAATGTGTGTTACGCAGTAGTTTTGGTCACAACGTACGAAAGTGATCGAAAGTGATCAAGAAAAAAAACTCTCCAACGGGAGGAAAATAAAATCATGCTACATAGCTGTACTGCCGCGGCAGTGGCTTCGTCAAATGTTCCACAAAAATAAAAAAAAACCGGACTAGAAGGAACAAAATATATAGTCGCTAACAGTGAGGTTGAATATGCAATCGGTACCGATAACACACCTCCGGTTCAAATTCTTTTGTGTTCGTGTGTGAACGTGTGACCTACAGGCCTTCATTGCTGTCGAAACAATAGAAACGGAATGCCGAGGATCTAAGCCGAGGTTGCTGCCAAACCACTGATAACAGCGCTTCCGGTCCTGGGTCTACAGTTGACACCGTTCGGAACAGTAATGACATGCTACTCGGTATGTGTGTACAGTTTTCTGATAAAAAAATCCTATCCACTCAACCCACCCACTAGACGGAACGAGTACTCGTGCGGTTGAGATAGTTAGTGAGAGAGTAGACGTTCTAGGCTACAAACTTTTTAATTTCATTTGTTCCTTTCTTTTTTAACTTTGTTTTCTTGGTGTTGTTTCAATGGCAACCATCTTTACCAGTACAGTATATGTCCCCAGCGAGATATTTTTTCACGTTTCACATTTTTCTAGTTCCTCCTCTTTTTACTCATTCTGTTCAATCTTTAAAATATCCCCATTCTTTTGTTTTTTCCTACTTCAACGTGATTTAAGCATGTTTGCATGACGTATTCTGGTTGGTCTCACCTGGCTGTTTGATCATTAAAAAAAAAGTCCAGTTTTTAATAACTGTACTTATTCTGCATTCCGTTAATCAAGGATGGATCGTAAAAAAACCGTACTCTGTCCCTAGAGACTTCCCTGAAATACACGCTAAATTTTCTAAAAATGGATTCAAATGCTTAGAAATTTTTCACTCGTTATTCTTAAGGTATTTCGTTGAAAAATCATGCTCATTTTAGCTATTGTAGTATCACAATAACAAAGGTTTGATTGAATAAATGATACATTTTTTTTTATTCAGAAAGAACGGCTTCTGCGTATTGCTACATTTTTCATATAAGATGTCATTAAAAAAATTATACAGCATAAGTGCCGCGAAACCGAAAATAGTCCATGAAACAAATTGTAATAAACCAAAATTTATTACTTTAAATCAATTTTGCCACATCAAACAACACCCATATCCACAAAATATTTAAATCATAATGTAGTATTTCGTAGATAGCGTAAGGTTATTCTCGGCTCCCGCGGAATGCAGAATAATGTGACTTTCAAATGCCCCGAAATGACGAGTGATATTTAGTTCCAAGCCAAATTTACACAAAATAGAGCATCGGACACTGACCATTGTGCACTTCTTCCTTTCTTTCCAATCAAACCTCAACTGCAGTTAAATGAAAAACAAAACAAAACAACCTCAATGGATACATACACACATATATCTTTACCGTGCATTGCAATTTCCGGCAATTGCACATTGCGGGTTGGCGTGAATGACTAAATTAAATGAAAATAATACTCGCCACAATTAATGTGAAACGCATTGAAACCCATTCAGCTTCGTAGTTAAATCTATACATGGTAATGACTACGTTGCTGTAGCCAGGAGGGTATTTTCACACTAACCGTGTTTCACTGCTTTTGGGGCGAAAATATGGAAAGGACAATGGCTGGACAGAAGAATGGATTTTAAATGAAAATGGAATTTTGTGTGAACAAAGCTATATATTTTTTTGAAAACTATTTTGATGCATAATTCACTAAGCTTTGTAATTTAAAATCGCTTTATGGAAATTAAGCGTTAATTCAAATCGCGACACATTCAAAGAATGCATAAGTACGTCCAAAAGGGTTGTGCAATATTAGGACAACCTAAAACGGGTATGAATGTTTATTGGAGAAATTTGAATGGATGTTTAGACCTCATATGTAGCTAGCCATACGTATCACCATTCGTACGACTGAGTATCCTGATATACGTTATTTAATCATTCACAGATTCCTGAGCCTATGCCTTTGTTGTGCAAAATAAGCCAAAATGAAAGTTTAGCTGGTTAGTACCTCTGGATCAAGCACCTTTGGAGGATGGACGTTTGGATGATGTGGACGTCCCTGTTTGTGCCGAATAGCTACATGTATCATACCATATTCAAACTTGGATACACGGAAAAACTCGAAACCCTCGGGCGGATGACGGCACATGGCAAGATTGTCATTACATGAAAAGAAGAAGGGTGTGACAATTTAGATCCGACTAACAAGAAAAAAAAAATAATGGTTGTTGAAATTAATATATATATCATATATTTCCTTAAAGTCATTACTAGATGCCAATCTTTGTTTCACTTCTGAATAATGATTGGGTGATGGTCTTTCACCGATGTTATGATTGTGTTCAAGGCTTGTTTCTGTTTTTGTTCTTTTTGAAATCTAAATTTTAAATGGAGAAACATAGCCAAATTGAATTGAATAATATTTCTGCTCTTCGTTAAACATCATTGCAACTCCCAACATTAGAAAAAAGCTCTTATTGTTTCATTGAGCTGCGGATTTAGAGTCAAATATAGAAAGAGGCATATAATTTAGATAGACAATGATTAAAAAGGTACAGAATATCATGTATTTGTCTGTGAAATAAATGATTGAGAAAGCAATTGGAAAAGTAGAGCAAGAGAGGAAGTGTGCAACCGAAAACACGCGCAAGAAAACAGGTAATCAAGTAACAGATCAAAGTAGTCTGATTACAGGGGTTTCTCTGCTGTTTCACAGTTCGCTCATACTGCAACATGTCAGTTTTTCAAGCGAAACGGTCCAAGAACCCTGCAGTAACGCACCGTAAGTCGTTGCTAGAATTTGTATTATAGAAGATATATTTTGTGGAATTCCAGCTTGAACCAAGGGCAAACTGTATAATGTACAAGAGTTTCGTATTGACCCATACATTATTCGATAGAAAAGAATCCATTTTAGGACTTTTTTGTCAGCTCAAAATTATGATCAAAATATTCCAGATAATGAATCAAAATATCTTGCAATTTCACCGCAAGGCCAGACGAGGTGTAATATACAGCAAAATGAACTATTTGAAAGGTGAAATATTTGTTCGATATCGCATCACAGCAACCAGCTGATGTGCAATGTAAACAAATAACGTGTACAAAATTGCAACTAATATCAAGTATTTCGTTAATTTTCAGAAAACAGTTCATTATTTCTTCCCATTTGTAAATGTACCGCTTAAGAAGATACTCTTTTCCAGTGATTTTCGAAAGCGGATGTTGTATCAGCCCCAACCCTTTAGCTTTAAATGTGAAATATTTTGCCTGTCAAATAGTATTTTTTTTTTATTCAGGAGTAACGGTCCAAAAAGGCCGTATTGCTTAACCTGTCAAATAGTATATTTCGCTGTATATTTCATCTCGTCTGGCCTCACGGTCATGAGTTCTTGCAATGTTTCGAGTAGAAGTATTGGAAATATTTATTTTTTCAAAACTTAAGAGTTATGCTTCAGTTAAGCAAGTTATGCAGGAGTGTGACCAAACCAATTTGAATTAGTAAAAATATTACGGGCTAAAAATGTCTTAAGTGTTCGTAATTTTAAACAATACTCATACCATTCAAAACCAAAACCAAAACCAAACAAAAATAAAACCATTCAAATCTCAATCGATGAAGCATCTGACACCTGATTATTATTTTTACCTCTTTGTAATGTAATATTCCGAGTGCTAAAGGATATCAAGGATAGTTTTCGACATCATTCTACAGCGATACATCAACATCGACATTCAATTATCTTTGGAAGGAAATTGAACGAAATTTGTAACGAAATGTTTCAAAGAAGAAAAAAGAAAAACTATTCATTTCGAAACATTGCTGTGCCAGGAAAGAACAAGTTTTCAAGCTTCCAGCACCTTCGAACCAGGTTCAAACTGTACGTGAGGACTTTGAAAAATGATTTTTATGGCAGTTTAGTATTCTTTTTCACACAGTTTCACGCTTCCACAGAGTGAATGAATTGACGTGATCGTGAAGATTAAAGGAATGTGGAGGTGTGTGTGTGTGTGTACGTGGGAGTTTGACGGGTTTGGGAACGGGCGGAATACTCTCTTTCGCAAGAAGGCAGTGGCAGGAAGTGGTTTTACTCCTTTTGCTTCCCAGTGCTTTCAAAGTTAACTTTTATTGTCAGAAACTGCTTTCGAGCGTATTTCATGGATGCCGGTCGGTCTCTTTGCTTTGGTCCTTGAAAGCGGTCATTACATGATGAAGTTATTGCTCTATAAAGCTGTTACGTTAAATTATTACAACTTTTTCAATTTACTCCTATTTTTTGTAGAAAAAGGATTGTGAGATTCGTGGGAATGCGTATGATAAAATTGATTTTGACTTAAGAAGGAAACAACAATACAGACAGAAAATGTCAACAAAAGCAACACTACGTTTTAACTTTGGGTAAAAATGCATTCAAAAAGGCATATACAAATGATTTAAAATGATATATAATCCATATAAACTATATCATTTATGCATCCAAGATAAAGAAAATCACTTGCAAATCATCACGCTCTGAAAGGGTAATACAAGGCATTAACAATAGTTTACACATATTTAATTTTCGAGTTTACAAGGTTGTGAGTTTACATGCTTGGTGCATGTCCTATTTTTGGCTTGTTGGATTTAAATGTGTGCTATTACCACACATAACATCCTACACGCAGTGTACCATGTATGTAGAAATACATATTGAATTTCTCCGAACCGATACAATTTCGGAGCGAGAGCGAAAATGTTTCGTTTTTTTATTAGTAATTATTACCTGGTTCGTTACAGCTTTTTATGCTTCTATGAGGTAGAATGTACTCCATGCAGCAATAATTGCAAACGATTGTTCAACCGGAAAACTTTTCTCTATCAATTGCTTCCTATTTATAAAAGTTGTAGCTTTAAACGTATGAGTCGAACTTTAAGTGCTAGAAAAATAAAAGAGCTGGAGGAAAAGCCTGGCTATGTAAAAAAGTAAAACGGTGAGTTTATAGACTATTCAATTGAAAATAGAGAGTTCCAGACATAAAAAACAACCTCTATGTCGGTCAGAACACCAGAACGGTCGAGTACTACTCTGGAGAAACATAAAAAATGCAGGTACCAAACCAACGGCCCTTTCATCACACGTCGAAAATGTATTGCATTACAAACGGGTAAGCAACTCTTTGCGGTGGAAGCAACGTTGGAAAAGAAGTTAAAACTTTGTTCGTTCTTTTTTATATACACAGACACACAAACTTGTAGGCAGAATTGTGGAAATCAAAGCGGACTGAATGATCGAGCGCAGTAAGAACATGCCACGATGCCTTCGATGCGACCGAAAGTGCTGATGCGCAAGGCTACACAATCACATCATACCGACGAGAAAAACGCGAACCTGCAAGCCTCATGAGGTTGAGCTAGATGGTTAAAGTGCAAGTGAAATCATAGCAAACGGGAAAAGCCACAGAAGAAAGTAGTAGAAGTTACTCTCTTCGACTGGAAAGTAAAACGTGTAGTGGAAAATCTTGTTCCATATTGGTTTTGCTTTTACCTTACCAACGTTATTCAGCTAGGGTGGCCTTCGAACCGTAGAAAAGACAAGTGCACTCGAGTACTGCATTGATTTGTGCGTGAAATTCTTGCTTCCACCCTAGCTCTGCTTCTCAGGTTGTAAAATGATACTCAGTAGCCGATTCGTTATCAGCGTAACATGAGAAAAAATCGAAATGCTAGCAGTAGTTCGCGCCATGCCTAAACGAAGGTTTTAGTTTAAGAAAACACTTTTACGTTTCTTCTGCTTTGACTCTAGACTGTTTGCACTTTTCTATCACTAACCCAGGTGGAATGAATGTTCGTGAGACGTGCATGATTCCTGATAATGTTGTAAATGAAAAAAAAAAAATGAGCTGACGTTCATTGTCAGTATGCCATCGTCTGATTACGCAGTTACTTTTTGCAAAGGAGATTAAAACAACTTTCTTTTAAAATATATTTTTTATCATGGGAACTGCAAGCCAACAAGAAAGTAAGTTTAAATCGACGCAAAAACTGCATTTCAGATGCCCATATACATTTGATAGCATAACGGGAGTGTTGTAAAGCTTGTCGTACCACGTCATCGTCTCAAGCTATTCAGAAATGTCTTTCAACTCTATCGTGCACTACAGTGGCGGATTAAACATGGATGGTAGGTCCAGCTTACATAAAAGTCAGAACCCCTCCCCCTATCCCCAGTTACAAAGAGCCTCCACTTCTTTTCTCGCTGCAAAAACTCATTATTAAATCCAGAACAAGCTTATCGAGCTACAAAATGATTTTTCTGCAAAACCATTGCGTACAAGACCGACCTGAGACAATAGATCAGGCTTCCAGAATGACATGTTTTGTTTGAAGAAACAAAATACTCCTAAAGTCCTCTAATGCTCAAAACAAAGTTAAAAAAAGTGATTTAAAAGTTTGTAGAGCACATTGAACCCAAAACATTCATCCACTGTCGCGTTAGACATATAGAAGCAAACAAACAATAGTTTGAATAAATATAATTATCATAATTGTTTTTATTAATTATGCACTTACCACCGAAATGAAAGAGTTTATTTAGATGTTTTAAACTATTAATAGCAGAGTGTTTGATGATAAGCTGCTCTAATTTACACGGAGGCATCATGCATAAAATTGACAAATTCAATCAAAATACTTCGGTATCGTGAATTTCACGTTCACGTCAAATTTGGTTATAAAAAACATGCCATGAGACCACCTGGACTTCTTACACTTTGATTCTAGATGCCATCACTTGATCTCTTTAATGCACCTTAGGATAAATATAAACACCACCTTGTTTTGCCATTTTTCGAACAGGTACTCTAATCTAATTCTAGCTTTGAGGCTAGAATAATCTAGACTGAAAATCGCAGGCTAGTTTTGTGCGTGGTTTTGTATGAAGTGTTTACATCAAGGACTGTGTAGGAACGAGATCCCGTATTGTAGAACGATTTGAAAAGTAGATAAAAGTTCGTTACAGGCAGTTTGACATCTAAGAGCCCTTTTCGATTCAAATTATATTTGTAATTAAAATGATGAATCGGTCTGGTAATTGCAAGAAAAATGTTAATTGGTTCTTACATTTTACAGGAAGAGTATGTATGTCTGTAGTACAAGTAAATGTTTGAGGGAATGAATAATTTTTAAGGGCTTTCTGCCAAAGTGTATGAAGATCAGGTGGTCTCATAGCCTGTTTTTTATAGCAAAAGTTGAACGTCACTTTTTAACAGCATGGGTGAAAACATTTTCCCAAACAAGCTTTCTGCGGACTTGCCGAATACACAAAAAATCTTGGAATCTTCGTTATTTGCACTGAAATATCTTAAAAAGCACACAAAATATTTCTTATTGTAAGCTAAACCAAATCTGAACTAATTAAAATCCATTTTTGGATCAAAATAATGCCGTCGATGAGGACACCAATGTGTACTACGTATGTGTTGCTAAGAACAAAGCGAACGGTTCCTATGGAAATTCATTTCACCCATTCTGTCAAAAGGAGCTTTTTTTGATTCCGAAATTAGTTGTCAGTTTGTATGGGACGAGACCACCTGATATTCATACACTTTGCTTTCTGCTGTTACATGGCATCCAAGATGGCCAATCTGATTTTGTCTAATATTTGACCTCGTTCCTACACAGTTCTTGGATTACATGATTTCAACCTCCAACTGTAAAACTCCATATAAAAAAGCTGACTAGAATCGTGAAGGGTCTAATAGTTAGTTTTGAAAGACAGGCTTTGGGTTTTTTCTTTCGTTCTATTTAGCTTACGTTCTCACTTAAACATCTAAAGGAATTTCTTTTCTCAACAGCAAAAATTTCGTCTTTTTGAAATGGCTGGTTAAATGTGAAAGAAAACCTTGTCAAGCAGCTGGGGATTTTTTTTTGGTTTAACTGGATTTGTAAAATCAAATTCCACAAAAAGGTCCAAAGCATCATAAAATTTTTAAAAGCTTTCTGTAGATGATCATCTGGAAACTATTTTATGTAAAATTGTATATTACTCTTCATTATTCCTCGAGATGACTAGAGAGGATGAACAGTGGAAAATTGTGCATTCTTCATGGATGCATTAAACACACCTATAGCTGTGTTTGGCGGGTGGCTTATTCCTCAACCTGATTAAATATTTAAAATATTATCGACCTTTTAACGGCGCTTCTTGAGTCCCGATCATGGGCTAATTTTGTTTTATCGCCTATGATATTGACAAAAATGGTGAGGAGACTTTTTTGTTTTGTCTTCGTTCCATGCAATATATAAATAGTTTACATAGATCTCAGCCTGGCTAAAACGGTAAATATTTCCTTTCTTGTGAGCTTTATTCATTCCAATTAAAAAAGATCTAAAACGCTGATTTATTCCTCAAACAACTCCCCCATCGTTTTTTGTTTAATAATTTCCCTTTTTTCACTGTTTCACTTCAAAAAGCAATGCAAGAAAAAGATTTTTTCTCCACGGTCATGTGCTGTTTTCAATATCATCCTGGCATTTGTTGTTAGATTTTGCTCCTATGGCAGCGCTCTAATCTTGCTGCGCGCAACATTGTTTCTGGCAAAATGTATGGATTTTGACAGGTATCGCAACTTTGTCGCCGGCCAAATTCAAAATAATTTGATTTTTGTCTGGCAACATTTTGTATTTACCTTGGTCACGGTAATCGGGTGTATGAAATGACACAGTAACAGTGTGCGTTTTGTTGACATCCGCTAAATTTGGAATTTTTTCATGTATAATACAATTTTTGGTGTATATTTTATTTTTTTAACACTTCATTCAACAAGTGAATGATACAAAATAAACTCTGAGCTGTTAATTGGCTAGTTTTTGACGCTGCCAGCAACATTCATAGAACACCTCAGCGATACGTTTCAGAGCAACAATGTTGCGCGCAACAGCATTAGACCGCTGCCTAATGTGTTTTGTTTGTTTCCAAAATTACTTTTTACTGTTTTTTAGTTAGCAAGACTATAAGTATGGCTCAGTTAAAAAATTAATTACTGTAAAATGGTCACGGTAGCCTGAACAAAAAAGGGCGTGTTTTACTTTTTGGGGCATTGATAAAACAAGGCAACACCCTTATTTATTAGGGGCTCTCCGGAAGATAACTAAGTTTTATGGTTGCGATACGGACAAACAGCTAAATATTCCAGTTGGAAGGGGTAATTGGTATCACTTGAGCGATTTAAAGTTAATGTCAAACTGATAACTTCACGTGTAATAACTAACTGAGCTTAATTCATCTTAAGATCAATTTACAGATTTTTTAGAATTGCGTATTATGCTTTTTGCTCACCTACATCGAACAATGTAATGAATTAAACAGCAAACACAATGAATTTAAAAAACAACATAAAGGAATTTCGTACATTGCTCCACTAATCATTTTTGTCACCCTAGTGGTCAGCATCGGTACGGTGATACGATGTATTCCTGATCTACCAAAATAGTACGTCTATCAAGATCTGGCACGGTAAATATTATAGTACGATAGATACGATGTATTCCTGATCTACCACAATAGTAGTGTCTATCAAGATCTGGCACGGTACGTTCACCAAGTATCACCATCAACAGCTCTCAATACCTTTAATACTGATATATATCCTTCATGAATATAACACGGCCGCATGGGCCGCGATTATTATCGTTTGGGTTTCCCATCGATTCCATCCATCTTACTTACACTTGGCACGCTCCACAAAACCCAGGCCCATCTCTGGTTTTTTACCAAGGAACGTAGAAATGGCGTGTAGCAAACGAAGACACCCATCGTCACAATGTATCAAACAACGTTGAGTCATGCCAAACGAGCCGTACCGCTGGAGGTTCGGGCTTTTCTTTTTCATGGTGGATTTAGCTTACCGATCCGCCCGCATGACTTACTGGCTGGCTATCTTTCATCCGTTTTGACTTCTTAATCTTTGCCGTTGGTTCGGCTACATCTCTTTGCTACGGCTCGTTTGTTTTTGGCTCGTTAGTCTGTTTATCAACCTCGAGATCTAATGATTGGCAGTAAAAAGTAGGGGTAAATTATCCTGCTTGGATTTCACACGTCTTTGCATGATATTTAATTGAACCATATAAACAATTCACAACGCCACGTAGTTAAAGGTGCTTTGACTGATGTTTGCTGGAAATAACAGCCAAATACGTCGAGAATTTCGTTAAAGGGCATCACAAGCATCGTTTTCCTGCAACTGTGGCGTGTAGCATATCAACAATACTGTATCGTATGCCTTATAATAACTTATAATAAACCACACTATCAACACATTGTAACACACTTTGGATAGCCAAATCACACCCATTGCAACACATTCATTATAACGATCTGAAAATCATATCATATCATAACAACACATCCGGAAGAGTTCAGAACACACCGTTCATAGATACAACAATTGAGACACACTTATCAAAAATAACCGAAACGCGCAACATAAGCAATTCAAGCGTTACTGCAGCAAAATAGACAGACAGAGAACACATACCAACCTATCACTAAAAACGCAGCTTAGGCAAAGATCGACTAACGCATCCGTTTTTGTCTAGAACAGTTGGAACTTTCCAGAACATTCGTAAAAACTCTAAAAGCGCAGTATAGGCACTAGGATAATCAATCCTTGCTACAAGAGTACGGTCCATTCTGGGTTTGAATCCATGAAGGGCAAGTTATTGTGTCGTTCGAGTTGACGATTGTACCACGGGACTGCCCCATAACATCTATTGAGTATAAATAAAACCAACACCGACCATGGCGTGTCAGATTCGCTAGAACTGTCAGGATAAGACTATGCCCATCCAACATCGACTTATCATTTAAAGAGTTTGGTTATGTCCCACTACCCAAGGTAAGACCTTTAAACTCCAACGTTTCCATTAAGGGAAACCATTTCAGGGTTTCTATAATCGCCTAGACGATCTAGAGTCGAAAAGTCCGATTCGCAAAAAGTGGTATTCTACTTCGATACATGTCAGCGAAACACGTTGGATTGACCATCGATGAATGCTCAGCTGCATTATAAAATCATGGTATTCTTGTGAATAAAAATGTTGTAACCGTGGCTAGTATTTTGCAGATCATATCGCATTTTATTAGGTCCTATCTCTCAAGCATTCGTTTGATTCAACCCGATGATTCGTTTGATCGAGTATGATTTGCATATTAATTTATGTCTCTATCTATCTTACCCTAATCTTTTATATAATTTCAAGCTTAAAATACTGATTGATGCTAGGGCATATTCGTAGATGTTGTTGTTTTAAAAGTAATGAATATATAAATCGGTGAGATCTAATTGTAGCTGCAGTACGAACACGCTACGATCCATTTCTCATACTTATAGTTTTATCGCTACCAATCTTTCTTCTGATAGGGCACAAAGCATCTCCTTCAAGATATTACCAGAAGGACATCAATTTGCCAACAAAGATACATGTACTGTCATTTAACTGGCAAATTGTATCAACACCAGTAGCTAAAGACGTTATCTTTGGTTTAACTTTCTCTACCTTTACTACTCCACAACGAAAATTCTAAGGAAATTATTGCTCAACGTACGATAGACCCTTATCCTTCCAAATCCACCATGGCAGCGTTACAATGACTGAGCATCGAAGTTTATGCTTTAGGGATAAACCATCTTGAATAGCATATAAACTCTGGTGGTGGTTTTCAACGATGATTGATGATTTTTTGCTTCTTAGTTATGAAAGCCATGTGCTTGGGACACGACAGCGTATAAACCTTTACTCTAATACTCACAAATGTATGCCTTTACTACAAAGATCGTCTTTTGGTATCAATGAAATTCTCCGTTGCAATCAATTGATGTTAAAGTGATTTTTG
The DNA here is from genome assembly GCA_000473525.2 of Anopheles melas. NCBI lineage: Eukaryota > Metazoa > Arthropoda > Insecta > Diptera > Culicidae > Anopheles > Anopheles melas. Next base: position 12,971 of record AXCO02011220.1, read on the forward strand.
CCAATATCTTTGATCGCAATTTTATGAACTGTCATTTTTCTTTTTCATTCCCTATACCTCCTCACTCATAAACCCTTGGCATTTTCTTTATTTTTTATTCATTGTCCGTGTTCCACTCACTTCCAGTATACATTGAATAGCCACATACATGGGACCAGTATTGTGTTTGTATCTCATACAGTAAAATGGAAAAGGAAAAAAAAATATGTAAAAGAACGCATACACATTCACTCATAGACTTTGCTTGATTCTTTTCTACGCTAATCAAATCATAGAATATGGGAATTCAGGGAATCAGCATTTATGATTTATTCAAACACATCGGTTGCTTTCGTTAGCAATGTGGTAGACAGAGCAAACCGTTGTGTGGGTGTATTGAAATGGTGTAAATTTTGTGATTGATACCATTCTTGAGAATTTAATTTCAAGATCACACACAAACCTTCTCTATTTCAATCGAGCATGTACAGGCGGATTGCTTGTCAGTAATGGTAGTGGATTGAAATTCATATGTATGATGTATGAGTATGATTGAAAATTCATACTCTATAAAGAAAACCATGCGCCAGATTGAGTTGGTTTGGATTGATATTGGATGATTGGTGCATTTTTATATTTTTTACTTGTCGTAAAGATGAAAAACAATCATGAAATCAAAAATCATTACTTACTTCATGTTATCTTATTAATTTAGAAATCTGAAGGTAACAGTTAGAGCCGAAGAAATAAACAATTA
>AXCO02011223.1:0-10353 GCA_000473525.2 Anopheles melas
TTTTTTTGTGTGTGGTTTGTTCATCTCACTACACTACCTGAACATCATTCGTAAAGGCCCGGCAGCACTAGCAGTTCACTCATCCGCAAGAGGTCCGACGGCTTGAGCAACTTGCTTTGACCCGACAACCATCTTGGCAACAAGCTTGGCCTCCACATCTGCGAGAACCCACAGCTTCACCGGTTAGGATGATGCGTAGTGTGTTTCCTTCTCATGCTGCACAGACCGGCAGATGCTTTATGGTGACGCCATCCGGATGGGATTGTATAGTTTCACTAGCTGGTTGGTAAGGCTCCAGACGAAAAAAGGGCAGTACCTCCGCTGCTTGTGGTTTGGTACCGGTTGGTTGCATTTCGTTTTGTTGCCGCTGATTTATGGTTATTTTTACCGAATCTCCCGTCGCTTGTAACTCATTCGGTAGCAGCGTGTGTTTTCACAATCACTGAAGCCGTCCGTCTCGAAGACGATCGCTTAGTGGACGACACGGTCGACAGATAATAGTTGACATGCTGAGATTTAATAAGACGAATCGAGAAGGAGGACGAACAGGGCAAACGTACACAGACAGTAGCAGCTTCAGCACACATCGTTCCGGTCGTGCACGGATTTGAATAAATCGGTCTGTTCAAGGCAGGAAAGAGTTTCTAGCTTCATTTAGCACTCAGTCGCTGCTCGTGATGGGATAGTTTGTTTTGTTTGATTGCTTCACATTTCATTCATTCATGCTGCTAGAGCTCTCAGTTTCATCGTGGAACGTTTCATGTCACTATTAGTTTAGAATGCTTCCGTTAAAATCTCTTTTGGATGTTCGATTCGAAGCAGTTCTGACTCAGTTTGGAGCGGAGCAGTAAGAAAATGTTCATTTTTTAAACGATTCGAAACGACTTTAATTTATCACCCAAGAAAACTGAGGATAAATTACAACTTGACTCACATACAGGCTTTGCTTCGCGCTTTGCCTGTGCTTAGAATGTATTTCCTCATCAATAATGATGATTCATCCCTAGTAACGTTGTTGAAGCGAAGACGAAATTTTTGGATTCCTCAGAAGAGAACGCTCGTCACTATCTAACTTTTATTGTATAACATTCCTAGAACAGATTATTTTAAATTCATTTCCTAAGTTTAATTCCTTCACATATGAAAAGGATGTGAAAGCCCTTCATGATATTTGTGTTGTCATTTATTCGCTCCTTTCATTCGTATGGTCGCTTGATTTCCCTTGATCGTTGTACCATAATTCATTGCCGTTTTCTCCTGAGCCATGTTCCGGTTGGTGGAATGTAGAAAAAAATCTAAATGGAATGCTACACGGTAGCCTTTTACAAACGTGTAAATGTATGTGACATACATTTCTTGCACGCATTTTAAATTTATTATAAATTTTGTGTGCGTGTATTTCTTTTCTTCCAATCAAATGAAGCGAGAGCGTATTTGCCATTCATTCGCTCAGGCAGAAATTGGTAACCATTTGGGTGGGGCCTATTTTTTACAGATTTAGGAGTTTTTCCCCCAACGTGGCTACCAACCTCGTCGATCGCTCTAGGGTCGTTATGGTTGCGGATAGCTGCTTGACCTTCCGATTGACAGCTTGTGTGTATATTCTTTTTTTGGGAAGAATTTTTGTTTAGTAAAGTACAAGCAACGTATCAGAGTGGCGATGTCTTTCCTTCCTTGGCTGTGAGGCGCTCCGATTGTAAATGTGGTGGCTAGATTGTCGGAAATATGTTGCGCATACCGTTCGACTCAACTCAACACCATCGCTCGATCATGACCCGCGCTATACCGATCTATATTTCCGTGAGTTCGTTTAGTGCTATTTTGAAGCATGTTCCGGTTTAAACGAATGTGATATAGTTTCATGTGAGTATGTGGTTTGGTTTAGTTCAGGCTGTTTTTTTTAATGCTATGGTATTTAAGATGTTATAAATTTTTAGGTGGTCATTAGATGTTTTTATTATTTTTTTTTATACGAGTGCTAATAAACTAGACTTATTCAGTTAAAATATTGAAAAACTGACAAAGTGATAGAAAATACATAACAGTTTATTCTATTGCTTTAAACAATCCAAAAACATGAATATTTTTCATTTTCCCACACTTTTTTCTATGTGTGAAGGATCCATAAAAATAAAAACACTTGCCCTGCCTGTTTAATCTGTTTTTGACGTGTAAGAAAATAAAGCCTTCACCATGATCGTATTAAGTAAAGCTAAAGGAATGTAACTCTCACTTCCCCCGAGAACAAGAGAGCAGCGCAACTGAGGGCATCATCGCAGCTGATGATCTGTTTAATCGTTTCGCCTCTAGCATATCTTTTCAACGCTGGCTTAAAAAAGGCGGAAGGAAATACATTCGCTTTTTAGTGAAGTAAACATTTTACATTCACATGGTCAGACGTCGCGCTTCTTGCGACTCCAGCTGCTCAACGATGCGTCTACTTGTCCGTAGAGATGAACAGCATCTGGCCGTGTGGTAGTATAGGTAGTTTATGATGATGGGGCTTGGATTTTTCGTACGATTTGTTCATTATTTATGCTTAGCAATGACAGCTAAGAACAAGGTTGTTGAGTAGATGATGTTTGCTATGCTATGTTTAGATTTCTAGTGGTTTCCGAGAGTTCGAAGGGAATAACATGGTGAAATGACAACACACCCGAGTGTGTTCGAATTGGGTCGATGGGAGCATGAACTAGGTTTTCAATCGACCTCTTACCAGCTGGGTGGAGCTGGTGAGATATGTTTTTGAGCGTCAGAGATATGATTTTTGTTTTGCCATTTTACCTTTTGGGTGTCGTATTGTTTTAATCAACGTTTTTACAATGTTCTCTTATAGTTAAAACATTTTTGTCAATATATCAGGTTAGATCAATATAATAAAATAAAATTGTCTTTACATCTGCAAATGCATGCTTCTATGCCTTTTAAATCGATTACGAATAAATTTCGCCATCATTTTCATAATACTAAGAGATGCGGGCAAAAAAGTAGCAATATATGTCTCCCAATGCAACACTTTCTTCAACTGTCAACATACCAAGTCTCTCGCAGGAATAATTTCAAATCAGAGCATGATCTCAGACAAGGTTTTCCCTTTACACTAACGGAGAGCATTCCGAGTTGTTTAGGAAAGTGCCTGACTGACAGAAAGCAAAACAATACGTCCGAATGTCAAGTGTGACATACCACGCCCGCCACCACCGTTAATTGATGGTGATGGACAACGAAGACAACCCTGGTTTTTACTCCGGTGAATCCTTAATGCAGGGCCGATGGTGCAACAGAGAATAAACTTCCGTATGGCGTACGAGGGCGCATTTCGTATCGGGGGGTTTTATATTCCGCAGTGTTTGTAAATAGCTGCCCATACCTTTCCCCGCTCTGACGCATATTTCAAACCCCGCATCACGATGCTGGTGGTGATGTGATTCGTATTTCAACCCTTAACCCATTAACAACTATGTAAAATCAGTTGCGAGTGGTTTGCAGTGGCAACATAACAACCATGACAGTCTGTCAAAAGCTTACGTTTGGTGGGTTTGCATGCAATGGTTGAGCAGTTTTCGGGATCGTAAATTAAAAACTGTCCCAACTTGCTGTACATCAGGGTACATGTTTTTTGCGACTGGTGCGTAACGTTGTCCGTCGATTTTCGCATTTTTTGTTTTGCTTTAGGAGGTTGTTGCGGACTAGTGACATTTTGTCTGCCCACGTTCGCATGGCGTCGCCGTCGTGGTATAACACTGCAAATGGCACGAATGGTGGTAGCTAGTGATTTTACGTAACGCGAATTTATTCGACCCTGGAGCGAAGAATGCAGAATAACAAAAAGAGAAATGTCGACCTGCAAATTTAATGAAAATAATTGCCCTGCTATAATTATTGCACACCAAAGAGGATAAGGATGATGCTAAAATGTGCGCTTAAATATGGTCGAAAGGGAGGTTTCCCTTACCTCTCTCGTTGGAATAAAAAATCCAAATGTAAGTTATTTTAATGCATTCCTCTCATGGCATGAATGTGTTGGGCTATATATTTTTTGGAGAACTGGTTTTGTTAAGCGTCCTTTATACATATGTTCATACGTACGTGCGTGGCTCCTGCTGAGCTAGTCATGTTTACCCAGAGTGGCATGCTCAAACAGCGTAATAATTAAGTAATTTTTGGTTCATATCACACGTGTCACGTGATGGAGCTTTTTTACGTAGCAAAATCGTGTGATGTTGATGTAAAATGTTATGTTTCATTCATTTTATCAGAAAGCTGCAACCTTCATATTGCATTCCATCATTTGGTTTTGCATGCCGCTTTCTCTCCGTTTTTTATGTGATAAGCTTTTTTACCCAACAGCATCTTCCGTTGGTGATAGTTGAAGGTATTTGTGCAGGGCTATCTGCCCCGAGGGATAATTGTTTCACAAATGATGTAAACTTTTCTTTTTGGGTTATCATTTGGGCTTGAAAATAAAGTGCCTTTAGATGTTTTTTTCGTATGCGTCTTCAGGTGCTCGGTAGCTTTCCGATTTAAAGCTTAATTAGTCAAACGAACGAACGTTCGATTTGTGGTGCCGAATATACATAAAAATCAACGAACTTTGAAGATCCATCTCTCGCGTTGATGTGCACGGGCTGTCGTTGGTATTGATGGATCTCGGTAGTGTTTTCCTTCATCGGCTGCTAGGTGATACCTGTACGACGCTGCTACATAATGACTACACCTTTTAAAGCAATTTTCCCCCTTATTATTGATAACTCCATTACTAAATCGCGACTGTGTGTCTTTCTCTTTTTCTTTCTCTTTTTAGGTAAGTTTTTTTCGTACGGAAGAAACTTTAAAAAGTGGAGATGCTCTGTCTGCGTCATTGGCCATTGGATATGAAATTAAAGCGCCAGTGGAATTACCCTCACACTGATCGCGGTCGGTCGTGTACGTCGTGTACGTGTACAGTACCGAGTGGCTAATTTTAGTGAACTTTTCCGATCGATCGTGTGTGGTGTAAGAGGAAGAGGACTTCGGTGCGTATGAATGTGTGTGGATGTGTGTTTTTTTTTAAATTCATAAGTATCTTACGTTTTAATGAACCGGTGAAGCGGCACATCGACCCTGCGGTCATCAATGGAAAGTGCTCACGGCGTGCATGGAAATGATAAAGTTGAAAGCGAAAAAAATACACATACGCAGAACAAACCGGTAACATAACGCAAAACTTCAATGCGATTGGACTGTCTCTTGAACGCTCATGTATACGCATGTATTTTAACGGGTGAAAGTGAAGAGGCAAACTAAAAGTGAAAATTTTTGATTGAGTTATTCTTCAAATATTTCACATTTTGATTTCCCGAACTAATATTCAATTCTTTTAGTCCAAAGATTGTTCAATTTAAATATTTACCATTTCGTTTTTGGCGAACAAAACAAAAGCTGTTAAAACTTATAGTTAAAGTTACCTGTCTATAGACTTGTTAAGTCATACAAATGTCAGGATCAAAAAGCCTTTTGCGTTTGATACATAGACACACTTTTAGCCAAAGTGACTGAATTTCTCACGATAAGATCACCATGAAACCGTATCACGAATAGGAATTTTACTTTGCTGTGCTATGATGCCATTCCTCATGTTGCTAACAGGGTATTATTATTCATAATATAAGACATGCTCTACTTAGGGTGAGAGCAAAACAACCATAAATGACCTCTTTCCAAAATAAGCATTCCACTCGAAGTCTTTTACACGCGAGGTTAAGGTAATCATTTTCTATAGAGACTTATTGGATTCTTCGTTAAAGTCACGAACAGTGCTTATGACAGCAGCATAAAAATGGAGTGACATGAGTAAATTTTGTAAGAATGTTGACGAGGATGATAACTAGAAGAAACCCCCAAGAGTAGTTCAATGATTCATTTGCTTTTTTATATTTTCTGACTATATCCTGTATCCCACTCACCAGAGCCTGAATTCGTCACATCCGTTTCATCATGTAAAACAGCATTGCTAGATCGTGAACCATTGATACCACTACCTGCAAAGCTTGATGTGCGACGTCCATGTCTCCAAGCGAGGGAAGATGACATGGTCCACGGTTCTTTAAGCTTTGGAAGAAGTTTTGCGTCCCCGATACACATCGTGGCGAGTTTATTACATTGACACTACGAATGGTGGAGATGGCCTTCGGACTTATTTTTATGCCCTTTTTGTTGGCTCTCTTCACTTGCTTCTGGTGCTTTGCTTGTGCTTCATGAGTTGGATTCGTGCGGTCGTGTCTTATTCTTGGCGCAAATCGCCTTTCCATGTAAAGCTTGTAGTGGTTAATGCGCACGTTGCCAAGGTGCGACGAGTTTGAGTTTAACGGTTGACCATGCATGTGTCGCAGTGAGTGTGGTTGGGTCAATGTCGTACACTGTTCCCAGTTTTCGTGAAGGCACTCACGTATCGCTTGGCTTTGGGCACCTTTGCGATGTCGTTGTCCGGGTCTTTGCCACCATATGAGTCACCGCGAAGACGAACGAATGAGGAAGTAGTCAGTCGTGACTACCACTGCGGGACAACCCCGAATGATGTACGTTTGTTGGGGCAGTTGGGTAGTATCAAAAAGGGTGGCACTATGGTATATGAATGTCCTTAATCGTGATGCATCGTTATGTTTACTTTCTGAACTGCTGCAGAAAAACATCTTCCTTGCCATCGTTTTTGATCTTCTGAGGGTTACGTGAATCAATACCAGGATAGTTGTGATTATTGCAATTTCGCTTTACGTTATTCCTAGAGGTAGTTTACAAAGAATATTTAAAAATACAGGGCAATTCAAGAAAGATTTCATATTTGTATACTGTAATATTTTGAAAAATATTTGTCATGTCTTGACTAATTTTTACCATCTCTCCCTTGTCTCATCTCTCTCATGATGGAGCACATAGTGCATTATTCCTGGGTTTGTCCATCTTTTAAAAACAACTGTACAAATAGTCTAGTACTGCAAAGTTGTCTACCGGAATACGCATTGTTGAAGATACCTACATAGTTCAATGAAGCTGAATCCAAATGTAGAAAAGTGAAAGCTTCTCTAAAAACCATCAGCCCATCGCTTGAAAGAAACAAAACAAGTTTCGTAATTAAATTTCGATTGCAACTTGTCGCTTGTGAATAAAGCAAACTTTATTAGAATAACAAAAGATGTTTGAACAATACGCCATGGTACAGTTTAAAACAAACGAATAAAATGCTTTCGTATACCGTGTTAATGTTTGCTGATTAACATCAGTGTTGAATATATTGTATTAGAACAAAGCATAGGTTTTAGACCTTGGTAAAAGTTTGCGCAGTGTTGATTTCCGCCTATTCCAAATGGTGTGCAAGCTACCTTGAAAAACAATCTAAATAAATTTCTCGTATGATTAAATTTTGTTTCGTTTCATTTCCATCCTATCCTATCGTTTCAGTATCCATCTATAATAGTAAATCAATTTCCAACATTGACACCACCATGGCACGAAATGCGAAATAGCTGGTTTGATTACCCATTTCGTCACAGAAATCGTTTGGTGATGGTGTTAAATTGTCGCCGATTTACGCTTTCCGTTTGGAAAATGAAAATGAAAGAGAAGCAGAGCAACTTTATGATGAATTTGCGATTCCCTCCAAAACGTTTCGTTAGTTGCTATTCATGTTACAATTAATTGCAATGAATTAGGGTGAGCCATGATGCAGCACGTTCGTTTCATCATATCTGCCCATTCTCCAAGCAATTGGTGAGCTCAGCAAAAACATAGCGGATATTGTTTTTTAAGACCGTAGCTCTCTACGTTTGCAATAAAAAGTGAAAAATTTAATTATGGATGTTTGGAAGCATTTTGGTTGTATTTGAAAAATGTAAGGTTTCCATATAGCGGTATGCCCGTGGCCGTGCAGCAATCTGTTGATTGTTGTCAAATACCACATAGCTGCACCATTCCTCGGCCAAATTCGCTCGGTGCGTGAGGAAAACTGAAATATTTGTATTGTTTCAATACCTTGGTAGGTTGATTAGTACATGCTTGAACGTTTTCAAAATTATATGCGGCATATTCATACGAGAGCTCATATACTAGATAGCTAGTTCAATAGGTGCAATAGTGTGTGTATTACTTACTTTAAATGTTACCTTAAATCATTGTTTTCCGCACAATCGCAATTGTTTTCACGTATCTTGCAGTTGTCTAATTTAGCGGTCAGCAAACTTTGCGACCGAAGGAGCCAATTGCTACAAAAATCTTCGTAGAGTTTCACGTGAAGAGCCAAATAGATAAAACAAGAGTAAAAATGTGTGAAAGTTATATGAAATATTTGAACGATTAAAAGCCGCCATATCGAAACCAAAGAGCCGCATTCAGCTCGCGAGCCGGTACGCTGCCGATCACTAGTCTCAGTGAATGAACAACTGACTACAATTTACGTTTGTATTTTACATTTTTATGTCAGTTTGATCGTTAAGGCCATGTTAAGAACCAGCAATCAGATGAAAATGCATTCGAGTGTGAGTGAAATTCAAATTTAGATGTCTTCCTCACTATTTTCCTTGTTTGTGTGATGTTTCGCCAATGCTGCTGTTCTATAAGCTGCAATATGTTAGTAGACGAGAGAGAGAGAGTGCACGATTCACGGCGTGCCTTGTGAATCAAGGGCCATCAACAGAGCATCAGCAGAACAGAACACGACTACGATAACGAGCCAGAATCGTTCATAGAAGGTTGCCTTAAGAAAAAATAAGGATTTTAGATCAGCTGTAGTAGAAGATGTAACGATAACAATAAAAAATAAGGCATGATTTCAGTTGTGTTACAGTTAGGCATGATATACATTAGACAAGAATGCTTCAGTTACGTGTTAAATTGTGGTATTTGTGCGTTAAATTTTAATACACACTTGATTCTTTTGATATTATTTTAGTTGCTTTATCATTTTTGTTATTTAATTTGGTATTTGATATTACTCATAATCAATAAAAATGGAATTCAGTTGAACGCACCAAATGATCATTTCTTCAACATTAACGAAGTTTATGAACGAAGTCACAGTGTCAGCATAAATATGTGTGGCAACCTGAATCGAAATAGTCCCAGTAGAGAGTTCATCATTTTGGGGCATTAATTGGTTACAGAGTGTTGCCCATACGCACTCTCGGCACATGGAACAGTCCACAAAACGCTATAATAAACGCACCTGTCATCTGAAGGTCGCGTTATAACAGAATTCATTTCCAATTTTAAACACCATTTAATAATTCCATCAACAAACGGATAACATGCGTCTTTTTCTTTCGAGACGATGAAATAGAGATATGTGAGAGCAGATAGTAAAAGTATCATTACGTTATAGTGACGCTTGACTTATTTCAAAGAGCATATGAGTTAACGCAATGAGTTAACTATGAGCATATGAGTTAACTGCTTGTGGAAGATCAGCATAGTAATGTGATACCATCATGACGAACAAGAGAGGTTTGACCATGAATTATCTACGGGAAACATTCCTCTAGTAACTCGATATAAAGTGGCAAGTGATGTATTTATTGTGAATCTGTTTAAGATAATCGTTCATCGCATTTGAATAGTGATGTGATTGATCAGTTTGATAGAAAATGTTATAACAGATTTGTTTTGGAATACGCGGGCAATACAAAACAAAAAACAAGATGTTGTTGAATATTGTAAAAAATGTCTAACGCCACTGCATTACATTAATAAACGCGTCAGAATTAATAACGATGAAGGCTACCGATTAAAGCTATCTTGTATGATATAATTCATTGTATGTCTGAAGAAGCACCTCAAGAAGTCTTCGGTGTGATGGAAATGAAATAGATACATTCATTAGGGTGGAATTCTTTCCATCATGTGCAGTGCTGCTAGTAATGGACAGCTATTTTTTGTTCACTAGCGGTAATTCGATACGAAACGCAAAGCCTAGACAGTGACTTCGCCTTTAACCCCCCGATATTATGGTACCTCGTGCCAGGATCGCTTTCAGAATGGATCAGAAAGGCTTCCCAATTATTATGGCGCGCCAACACTAGCATTGTTAAAACAGTCATATGAACCTCCTGCTACTGGTGGAGGTTTCTCTGTCCTGTTATTCAACCGGATCATCTTTGTCTTCTTTTGGCGCTGCTTTGTGGGGAAAGAAATACCCGAACAAGACACTCTTTTACACCGTCGTATTGTACAGTGTGTCAAGTTTCCCAATTCGTCGTTGCATGATGCAGTTTGGGTTATTCCTTCCAGTTCCACTGTAAGTAAACGACAATGAAAAAAGGATGTCCCGCACAGTGTAGTTTAGGAAAGCTATGTAAATGTTCATCATGATAAGCAAATCAAAGG